>PVIW01013065.1:0-29098 GCA_004026585.1 Noctilio leporinus | reverse complement strand
GTATGTAGCATTTATGAGAGAGAAGTTAATAAATAACCTCATTCCAATAAAGAGGCTGTTAAAGCTAAAATTAAAAACATGATGATGTCCATGGATAAAGAAAATTTCATTAAAGCATACTCAAGATTCCCAAATCAAATTGAGTCTATTATTGCAGCAAAATGGAGATTTTATTGAACAATTTTTAAAAATGGGGTTGCGGGGAGGGGAGAGGCAGAGGCAAGAAAGGGGAGCAGCTCAGACAAGAACCTAGTATAAAGGAACCATGGACATGGACAACAGGTGGGATTGACTTTGGGGGGAATGGGTGGGTGGGGAGGGGGACAGAGGGGAGCAAAAAGGTGATGGATGTAATACGGCAACAATAAAATTTAAAAAAATAAAATAAAATAATTAAAAAATGACTATGTTTATGTATTTACATGTAAGAATACATTTATTTTAAAATATAATATTTTGTGGTATGTTGTTTATTTTACTAAAAATTGGCCAATTTATTGCACACACCCTGTATCTTAGGTCACACTACCAAGATTCGGAGTAAAGCAGCTCTACCTGAAACAGGAACAAACACAGGGAGGCTGCCAAAATGCGGAGACAAAGAAACATGGCTCAAATGAAAGAACAGATGAAAACTCCAGAAAAGGAGCTAAACAAAATGGAGATAAGCAATCTATCAGATTCAGAGCTCAAAATACTGGTTATAAGGATGGTCAAGGAACTTAGTGAGGACCTAACAGTATTAAAAAGATCTAGTCAAAAACAAAGGATGCACTAATTGAAATTAAAAAAAAACAAAAAAACACACACACACAACTTACAGGGAATCAACAGTAAACTGAATGAAGCTGAGAATCAGATCAATGATTTGGAACATAAGAAACCAAAAAACAATCAATCAGAGCAACAAGAAAAAAAAAAAGAATGCAAAAAAACAGACAACAACAACAAAATGAGAATAGTATAAACAGCCTCTGGGCCAACTTCAAGAGGTCCAACATTCACATCATAGGGGTGCCAGAAGGAGGAGAGAAAGAGCAAGAAATTAGAAACTTATTTGAAAAAATAGTGAAAGAAAATCTCCCTAATTTGATGATGGAAGCAGACATGCAAGTCCAGGAAGCACAGAGAGTCCCAAACAAGAATAATGCAAAGAAGATCACTTGAGGACACATCATAATTAAAATGCCAAAGGTTAAAGAAAGAGAACCTTAAATGCAGCAAGAGAAAAGCAGGTAATTACCTGCAAAGAGTTCCCATAAGACTGTCAGTGGATTTCGCAAAAGAAATTTTGCAGGCTATAAGAGATTGGCAAGGAATATTCAAAGTCATGAAAATCAGGAACCTACAGCCAAGATTGCTTTACCCAGCAAAGCTATCATTTAGAGTCAAGGGTTGGTAAAGAAAGCTTCCCAGACAAGAAAAAAACTAAAGGAGTTCATCACCAAACCATTATTATATGAAATGTTAAAGGGACTTATTAAAGAAAAAGAAGGTCAAAACTAGGACCAATAAAATGGCAATAAATACATATCTGTCCACAATTGAATCTTAAAAACAACTTAAGCAAACAAGAACAGAGACAGAATCATGGATATGGAGAATCTTTTAATGGTTGCCAGATGGGGGGATTGTGGGGGAGAAAGGGTGAAGAGATGAGGGGATTAAGTACAAATAGCTAGTTACAGAATAGCCACAGAGATGTATAAAGTATAGTATAGTAGTCAAAGAACTTATATGAACAATATATATGGATCATATATATTGGATATGGTCATATCCATAACCATGGATATGAACAATGGTGGGGGAATTGCCTGGGAGAGTGGGGGTACTGGGTGGACGGGGCCAAAGAGGAAAAAGTCAGGACAACTGTCATAGCATAATCAATAATAAAATATAATTTTAAACAAAAAAGAGAAACAGTAACTTTATAGCAGAGAATAACCCAGCCTTTTAGTCCAATGACCAAGATTAACATTATCAGTAATAAGAACTATCAACATCATGAATCTCTTGATATGATACACTGAGGAGGAAAGGCAGATCCCTTCTGTGGTATCCTTGCTAAAAATATTCATGAAAGCTCAACAGGAAAACCCAAATAGAGGGACAGCCTACAAAATAACTGACTGGTATTTTTCAATAGTGACAAAATCATGATGGACAAGGGAAGACTAGGGGACTGTCACCGATGGAGGAGACAAGGAGTAATGACAATCAAATGCAATGTGAAATCCTGGATTTGATCCTGGGGCAGAAATGGGACGTTAGAGGAAAAACTGGTAAACTCCACATAAACCTGTAGTTTAGTGAATAGTACTGGATCAAAGTTACTTCTTGGTTTTACTCAATGGACAGTGATTATGTACGATGTAACTATTTAGAAAAGTTGGGCAAAGAATAGATGGAAATCCTCTGTACAATTTTTACTTCTCTGTAAGTCTAAATGTATGGCAAAAAACAAAACTTTTTCAAAGTACATACGATGTTAAACTAAGTCATCTGACATCCTACACTGACCTGTCACTGATAATATCTAAGATTTATTCAGTAACGATGTGGACTTACAAATGGAAAGAGTGATGCTGAGTTCGTGCCTGGGCCAGCAGCCTGGCTGATTCTCTCCCTGGTTCTCTTCTGCAGCAGCTAACAAGTTTGGCTTGAATTCCAGACCTTGGACTTCACTGAACTAGAGAAAGGAAGAGGAAAGGGAAGTCAATAGCTGCAGGGATGGAAGCTGCTTTCCTGTGCTCCTCTAAACTGCTCTCGCCTCCAGCTCTGTGCAGCTCAATCCTCTAAGGAAGCCCCCCACTCTTCTGCTGTGTCGAAAAGATTACAGGATGATATAATCTAGGTTGGAACTATAGCACTGGTTTATGCCTTCAGAATTTTAAAATGATCCCCATGTTTACAAATCTGAGCTTACATGTCACATTTGTGAGGAAATAACTAAGTAACTGCCAGGCAGTAGCAAGACAGTTCATGTTCAAAAGCTCCTTATGTAGAAGCAGGTTAGGTCCTGAAGAGTTGTTTAAGAGCACTGTTTGTCATCCAGTTGCCTAGGAAGGTTTCAGCTTGCAGCCTGAAGATGGGTGTCAACCAAATAACAGCGTTTTAAAAGCAATCATGTGCTCCTCCTCCTAACTGGTGTGTATTCTGTCATGTACATTGCCCCCCTACATTAAAGGGGAATGAGAGAGATAGTATCTGCAAACTCTCCTTAGCAGCTTAGTATCCACCATCCCACTGTACTTTGAAGTCAAGCAAATTCAAAGGGGCCTTGTACAGAGAAAATATCCATGGCTTGGGGCAAACATTTCATCATCCTAGCCTCTAAGAGTTTCTTCAAAGAAACTCTTGGCATGTACCTGATGGAGGCTGGTAGTCTCTATTGATGTGGCACCTCCAAAACATGACACTTCAAATCCTTTCATTTTTGTCCATTCCTTGACCTGAATGATTACTGTTGACTATAGAGCAAGGCTGGTTTTGTACATGGCATGTGTGGGTGGTATTTTGTCCTTAAGAATCTTGCGTGATGCGGAATGACTATCCATTCATTGTTTTTTTCACTGCTTTCCAATTTTAAAAAATTATATCCTGTCTGTAAGTGAATGTATTAATAAACCCTTTCGTGAACATCATGGGGTTAAAATGCTTGTAAAACACCCCAGGATCACGATGAGCAGAGCAAGCCCCCATGCACCGGTGTGACCAGCAGCCCTGCTGAGTCAGTGATGATGAGCACATCTTTGCAGATCACCATGGACTTTCTCAGAGACAGGGCATCTGCACTTCACTTCTCAGGAAGAGCAAAAAGGCAATTTTAAAGCTGGTACGTGGTACACTGTTTTCAATATCAGCCAAACAGGAGGTTGGCACAATTATCTACAGGGTTTGTGTGTATGTGTGTCGGAGTGGGGGTTGGGGCGGGGGAAGCCACCTATCTATATAAGTTTTAAAAAGAATCAAGCCCTGGCTGGTGGCTCAGTGGATAAGGCACCAGCCTGTGAACCCAAAGCTCACTGGTTTGATTCTCCAGCCAGGGCACATAACCAGCTTGCAAGACAGGTCTCCATCCAGATCTGTGGCTGGAGACGGGTGAAGGACAACCATACGTTGATGTTTCTCTCCCTTTCTTCCTCTCTCTAAAAATAATAAATTAAAAAAAAAATCGTTTTAAAAAAGCATCAAAGATTGGTCTAAAAATTTCAACAATGGATTACATTGGTAAAGCATTTACTATGTGTCAGGCACATGTATTTTCTCATTGAATTCTTAGAACTATTCTAAGTAAGCTACAGATGTGGGCTAGGTATGTTAAATTACCAGCCATCATTATCAAAAGATAAATCATAAGTAAGGGTATGAAATAATAAAAACAATAATAATGAGATAGCACGAGTAAATAATACAATAATTAATGAATAATAATACAACAATAAACTATTTTGTGTACTCATGACTATAAACCTACTTTTACCCACCACCCTACATCATCCTCATGTTAGATTACGTTATCATTTCCATGTTACAGGGAAACCAAGACACAGATAGGTAAAGTAACTTGTCCAAAGTAAGACAGCTAATCAGGGGCAACACTGGGATTCAAACTTGGGTCTCTGACTGCAAACTCTTATGAGTTAAACTCTTACGGCAACCCCCTCAGCCTCAGGTTAACTTCGTGGAGAAATGAGTGTGTTTCTGTACTCAAAGCTTTGTGTGACCTTTTTTCTCACAGTACTCTCATCCAAGGGCTGGCACCATGAGCCTGTGTCTGCTTCAGAACACCCCCACTGTAGGGTTACTCCCTTTGACAGCCAAGGGCCCCTCTCTGTCCCCTGACCCCATACCTTAAGAATCACCACAACTGAAAGCTGACAGTGGGGGTCTGCTGACGTCCCACTGCTGTGGCTCCCACCCAGAGGGGTTTGACCCACAGGGGACATTTACTAATGTCTGATGATATTTCTGATTGCCATAATTTGAGGATGAGGAGCAGCCTGGGATGCGACTGAACATCCTGTGATGCACAGGGACAGGTCCTCACTCCCTCACCCCAGTCCAGCCCAAAATGTCAATGGCATGGAAGCTGAGAAACCCTGAGCTAAAGAAATCGGGAATGCTCTTGAGACCGCGTCTGCAGCCTGGCCTGGAAAGGAGACTCCCAGCTGTCAGAAAATATATCAGGCGGGTTACCTCATCTGGTAACCCTGGCTTGCATTTGGACACATTCCATCCAGCTAATTACCGTCTTCATGGATTGCCTGAACTGACCACCTCCTTTCCCCCTTCAACAGCATGCTGGCAAGCCGTTCCAATTCAAAATACCATCCTGACAAGCAAAGCGAGTGATTCAACACGGTGACTATTTCTGCTGTGCGGCATAAAGGAGGATGGCATAGTGTAGGGACATCATGGGGGTAGCACAGTGAGAGTGAGGAGTCACGTTGATAAGGTAAAGAGGACTTGGCAAGTGAGGCCGGGAGAGAACATTCCATCAGAAGCGGAGAGGGGAACTTCAAGGATCACACTCTAGCACGAGGTCAGGAGCAGGGCCAGCAGGAGAAACACCTGGAAACACAGTGGGTTTCACTCCAGGGGCGAAACAAGATGAGTGTCATTTTATTCATGAAAAATGGAAGGTCAGAGTCATGATTACCTTGAAAGAACCAGCCTGGGCAGTCACAGAGACCTGGTTTTCAGTCCCAGCTTTGAAAGGATCCCACACTGGGACTCTGGGCAGAAACCATCTCTCTGAACCCAGATTGTGATCTGCAGCACAGGACTAATTATAATAGCAACTCCACAGGGGCAGGTGTCCTGAGCCTTAAGGGTGTGATAAGTGAAACAAAGCCACTTCTTTGCCCACTCCGCCCCTCCTCCCTTTGCTGTGAGTGTGGAGCCGGAGACTAGTTTCCCTGAGTCTAGCCCCAAGGACACATGGGAGAGCCTGAGTCAGAGCCCTACAGAAGCTTCTTATTAAATGGAATTTGCCTTGACCAATCATCCCGGGGTGTCCACATGAGGCAGCATGCCTCTAACAAGTATCTTTGATTCAAGGATTCAGAACAGGACTCCTTGAGATACACTTAGTACACCCCAGCAGTCACCAAAAACCAGATTGAAGCTAATGAGAATGGAAGCTCCAGGCCTCCCAGCCACACATTTATGGTCACTTGCTTTTGTAAACTGAGCAATGATTACATAGTAAGGTTTTAATTGCTTCAGATTGCTGCTCTTTGGGTGACTCTAGGGTGGCTATGGGCATTTTTGGGATCTGGCCAAGGTTCAAGGTACGTTTTCTTTAGGTTAAGATCCTTTGGGTTAAGATGTATTTATAAATTTATAAACTATAGTTAAGTGACTGCTGGCTGCTCTGGAGTAGAGATGGTTCGGGGACTATTTCTATAGCCCACTGCTCCCATTTGCAGGCATTAAGATGTGAGGGCTCAGACCCAGAGGTCAGCTCCCAATATGAATATATCCTGCAGCTGAGCCATTGTGGGCCAGGGCAGGGGACACAAGATGGGAAATAGTACCAGAATAGACCAGTCAGAAGCTAGTCCAGGGAAATTTTTCCAATCACCAAATTTGGACAATTCTAGGCATACTAAAAATTGATACGGCCAAGATGAAAGTTCTCTTCTTTTAAGAATAAGAGGCCAGCCCTGGCTGGTATGGCTCAGTGGATTGAGCACTGGCCTTCAAACTCACATGTTGCTGGTTCGAATCCCAGTTTAAGGCAAATACCCAGGTTGCAAGCCAGGTCTCCAGGCAGGTCTGTAGCTGGAGGCAGGTGAAAGGCAACCTTACACTGATGTTTCTCTCCCTTTCTTCCTCCCTCCCTGCCCTTCTCTCCCTGAATGAATAAAAATCTTAAAAAAAAAAATGAGGCCATCAAAAATATGAACCCCAAAATACAAGATACTATAAAAAGATTGTAGAGGTATTAAGCAAATAATCTTATTTTGAATTTTGTGATGCTTTAATGCCCTTTTTAAAAAATACTTTATTTATTATTTTTAGAGAGAGGGGAAGGGAGAGAGAGAGAGAGAGACATCAATGTATGGTTGCCTTTACCTGCCTCCAGCTACAGACCTAGCCGGAGTCCTGGCTTTCAACCTGGTTATGTGCCCTGGCTGCACAATCGAACCAGCAACCTTTGGGTTCACAGGCCAGCGCCCTATCCATTGTGCCACCAGCCAGGACTAATACCTAATTTTATTTATATATATATATATATATATATGTAATAATACATAATACATATATATTCTCTTCAAAAGGGCCTCCCAAATTATATAAGCTTCAATTTCTACAAAACCAGGATCCATACCTTTAGGTCACATATTTTTATCTTAGAGCGGGGGAAGGGTGAGGAGGGAGACAAATAAACTCCCTAACTGAATTTCCTGAAATATTTCAATGGCACAGTGAACCTAGAAAGTTGTAAATTATTTATGTATTTGTTCTTTCTGAAAAGAGTTAAATGAATAAGAATTTAAGGTTCCAGACTATGGTGGTGGATTTTCTGGGAAGGCTGAGTCCATGTTGCATAGTGTTTTGGGGAAAGTGCTTTTTCTATAATGTGAAATAAAACCTAGGTTAAAAGAAAAATGTCAGTTTCTGCTAAGGCTTTTTATCTGTGCCTTATCTATTCCTCCCCTCCAGCAAAGAGTCTCAACTGTTTATTCACTCCCACTATTGTAGCTTCTATGCTGAAATCAAACAAACTCTGCTTGACAATTACTTTCGGAAAGCATGGAGCAACATTTCCTAAGTTGGAGAAAGTGAAAGAACCTCTTTCTAAATTCAAATGACTGAACAAGGAAACATTCAGGTAGGCCGAGTCCTCCCTGTTTCTGTTCTCAACCACAGGAGGACATAAAGGAGCCAAATGCTGGATGTTGGTTTTCATTTTCATGAAAACTACACAACAGCCCACAAACTCACTGTGTCTTTTGCACCCCTCACTCATACTACACCTGATCAACCCAGAAGCATTAATTTAATAAGGAAGAAGTAGTGCTTTTTGCTAATTTCAGAGTTCCGTCTCCCATTTCCCAAGCCACAGGGCCAGTGCCACAAGGACTGCACCTCTCTCAACTCCAGCTCAGGGTGCTGCAGTCTGGGGACCCTCTAGATTTGCAAAAAAAGGGGGTTCTTCAGGCAAGTCTGCAGCAACAAAAAACAAGGCCCTTTTCCTTTCCTTGGAAAGCTCTTGGCAAGATTAAGACACCCACCCACTCCTGTAACTTCTATCGCAGTCCCAGTTGTTTAGTAAAAATACAGCTCATGTTTTTAAAAACCTGTATTTTCACCCAGAAGTCAGCATTAGTTAATGACTGCCAGCCAGGTTCTGTGTCTGGCACCACCTGACTAGGACACGTGTCTTGGAGCTGCGGCTGTCCTCCTTTATATCTGAAGAAAAAGATCAAGCTTATTATTGTACTACAGGCTTGTGCAGCTGGTCCTTGCAACGTGATTCAGAGAGAGTCACACCTCCCGCCGCAGCCCTGGGTCCCGCCCCCAGCACCCAGATTCCAGGCGCCCCTCCCCCCCGAGCAAGGAGGTAATTAACAGAGTTACATGTTTTCGAAAGTGAGAGTCCACTCCCCGCTTGGAAAATGTATGATGATCCCAGAAAAGGAAAAGATTCAATTTCTCCAAGCTGAATTAGCCTTCTTCTTGAGATAAGGTAGGAGACTGAACACACGCAGGTGAAGAAGGAAAGAGTAAGTATATACAATCTTTTTTCCAGCTGAAGACTCAGGATTGTTTGGACCCTTTCTCCCTCTTTGGAAAAAAATCTGCGAAATATGCTGTTTCCTACTTACAAAAACTGGAAAATAAAAATAACATTTTTTTAATTTAAATTTTAAGTGACACGTTCAGTTTGTGGCTTTTTTCACCTAAGATGTCTAAACATTACCAGTTAAATTTTGACTCGGTACACCCTGCAAAGGAGCGAGCAGAAGGATTGGGTGGGAAAAGCTGGGTGTCCCTTTGCAGGTTTGGGTGTATATGTGGATATGTAAATATGTGCATTGGCCTCTAAAAGTTCCCCCCACACCCACCCAGAAAGTGGATTCTTTACTATGCACCTTTTAAAACAGTCCCCACCACCACCCAGTCGTCCCCTCCCGCATTGGGAAGAAGCCTGGCAATAGATTTGCTTCCCCTATCTCTAAGCTAGTGTTCAGTGACTCGGTTACAAAAGAAAGACAAGGGAGGAGCCGCACTGGTTATCTCTGCCCAAGGCCTCCTCAAAATGGAACTGCCAAGGGCTTCTCCGGAGCAGTCACTTCCCAGCAGCGCCTGTCCTCTAGAACAGCAGTGGGTAAGCCCATCCTCCAACCCAGGCCAGATTTCATCTGGGGATTCAGGCATTCCACAGTCTTCACTGAGGGTTTCCTCAGCCTGGCGCTATGCTATTTCAGGTAAGTGAGTGGCGGACCCCCTGCTGCCATCCCACACAGCCTCGCTCGGAAGAAAGCAAGTCATCTCTAAGAAGCCAGGCCCAGGAGGCCTGGCCTGGCCAGGAGACTAGGATGGGGCACATCTTGTCAGACTCCTATGAACATTACAGCTATCGCTCAGAAGACTGGGTCCTCCTTTCCAGGCCACTAAGGCCTAATGAACTGGCCAGCTGATGCTATGGAATCAAGAGGCACATCTTGGCTGGTAGATACAGGTGGGAACTTGTTTCTTAGAGATATTCTAGGTCAGCACTGGGGATTCCGAAGGTCCTTGCTGCTGATCCTGCACGGACAAGAGTCTTTGTGTGGCCAACTTGGCTTGTGGCTGCTGGCAGCCTGACTGAAAACACAGCAGAACTCTTCAGGAGTGACCTCACCATGAGCTGCGACAAAGACACTGCATGACAGAATTCCAGCCAGTGCAGCAGCACCCTCCACTTCACTGCTTCCCCAACAGCCCTCTTTCAGAGGACTCCTGAACAGCTGGCCAGAGCTGCTGAAAAGCCCGTCTGTCCTAGCGCCAGAGGGGCAAGGTGTCACCTCAGGCAGCCTTCCAAAGGACAGGATGCCAATTTACTTGTACTCTTCAGTGAGAGACAGGCATGGGGCCTTGTCTCCTTTGACAGGGCCTAATGTGGCTCAGAGAGAGAAAGTGTGTTCTGAAATCAGCAGGGCTTCTGACACCCTGAATAAGAACCGGTCAGGAAGGGAGAGGCTGGGTGAAAGAATGCAACCATCACATTTTCAATGAGTTCTTTATTGGCTTTTGATGGACTTTCAGTAGACACTCCTCTCTAGAATTGCCTGCCGAATTGCCTGCCGTACCAAAAGAAAAGGAAGATGGAAAGCTTGAACAAAAGTTGGAAATGCAGGCAAAATGGTCTGCTGGCTGAGGATGGTCCTTTATACAAGGCCTCAGAGAAGGTCGTTGATATCCATGTCTGATCAGCAGGACAGGAATCAGAACTTAGCTACCCAAACACGACTCCTAGCCATCCCCACCCCTCACCTGTGCATCAGCTGGAGGTGCAGCTCATGCTAGAGGAAGGGAGGTCACAGGCTCTGGTCCAAGAGCTCAGGGTTTTCGAAACCAAATTTCTTCTCCCAGCGTGCCTCAACAACTTCCTACAGTCCCAGGTTTTTCTGAGAAGAGCAGTAATTGTCATCTCCCCTCAGACTGGGCACCAAAGGCAGAGACTTGGGAACACCCCCAGCATCAAGTCTTCTGCAGGCTGGCCTCCTGCAAAGACCTGCACAGCCAAGAGTGTCAGAGTGGTACAGCCACTATGGAAAACAATGTGGCAGTTCCTCAAAAAATTAAACATAGAGTTACCGTAGAAGCCAGCAATTCCACTTCTGGGAATATGCAGGTAAGAACTGTAAGCAGAGACTCAGATATTTGTGCATTCATGTTCATAGCAGCATTAGTCATAGTAGCCAAAGGTGGAAGCAGCCCAAGTGTCCATGGATGAATGGCTAAACAAAATGTGGTCTATATACACAATGAAATATTTTCAGCCTTAAAAAGGGAAAAAAAAATAACAATACAGGGCTTTCATTGGATCTTTAAAATATCACAAATAGGCCCTGGCTTGTGGGACAGTAGATAAGGCGCCGGCCTTCGAACCCAAAGGTCACTGAATCGATTCCCCAGCCAGGGCACATAACCAAGTTGCAAGCCAGGTCCATAGCTGGAGGCAGGTGAAAGGCAACCATACATTAACATCGCTCTCCCTCTCTGCCTCTCTTCCTTCTTCCCTTCTGTCTGAGAATAATAAATAAAATCTTTAGAAAAAGAAGAAAAAAATATAAGTATATATACCACAAATAGGTCTTGCTGTTTTTGTAGCTGGATAACTAATGGTTAGGTACTCATTAACCCCTGAACTGTTCCTTTTTCAGAAACATAGATTCCATCGAAAATTTTTCTGACCCTATTTTTAAAGGTTGTGTCTTGCTGAATCAAAGCAGCTGAATTTGATACAAGTTCACTATCATTACCTTCAAGAATTAATTCATCTTTCTGGGCTTGAGATACTAAACCAGTAATGTACCTGGCCTCATCTGAACTCAGCAGATGTATTTTTCACCCAAGAAATTTCAGATAGAGACTTATTTTCCTGGATAACAACATTGATGAAGAAGTGAGCATATACAGACCCCCTTGATCATGTTCTGTACACGACTGCAGGTATTGAGAACAGTAGGCGCCTCCTTTTTATTTCCCCATTTGTCAACCCAGAGCCTCCTCTTTTTCAGTCCAAGGAGACAGAGTTTTACATTGATCTGAGTGGAGTTCTTCCACAGTGTGCCTCTGGCACCCTTCACAATAACTGTGCGTCCCTTCAGAGTGAGGCTGACATTTTCTGGAGTGTGGACATGCTGACTGATGCAAATGGCCTTCGTTCTCACAGTAGATGTGGCAAAAAGAGAGGAAGGAAATTTTGACACATGCTACAACATGAATGAACTTGAGGAGATTGTGCTAAGTAAAATAAGCCAGTCACAAAAGGACAAATACTGAGCAATTCACTTATATGACATTCCTAAAGCAAAATTCATAGAAACAGAAAGTTGAGGGAGGGTGGAGGAAAAAAAAATAAAACAAAAGAAAGTAGAACCTTGGGTGCCTGGGGTGAGGAGAGGAAAAATAATGGTGAGTTATTCAGTTTGGGAAGGTGAAGAAGTTCTGGAGATGGATGGCAGCAGTTCACAGCAATGAGAATGTATTTAATATTACTGACCTGTACATTTAAAAACATTAAAATGGTCAATTTTATGGTTTTTTGCTCCCCATTACTGTTAAAATGTACAATTCACTCCTTCTGTACCTGAGTTTGGACTCCCGTACCGGGTGGTGGCGATGTGTCTCAGGCCACGTTCAAGGGAGGAACTCGCTTCTCAAGTCTCAGTTCCAAAATGAATATACCCCTCCTGTCATGCTCTTAGCTTCCAAAAGTGCAGCCATAAGTAAAAGCTTTCCTGCAATGTGAGGCCAGAGGTATAATTAAACTTCAAAAGGGTGTCAGTTGTATCATGTTCTGGAAAAGTGTAGAAAAAGAAAAGTGCTGCAAAAAGAAAACCTGAAACACCCACCACCTAAATTCATCTTGGGCAAGAGGAAAATAAACAAGTGATCTCCCCAGCACCAAATTTGCTCAGGTTGGCCCTCTCTGCATGTGGCATTGGGAAAAGAATGTGTGTGGTTTTGTCTTGCCATTTCCAAAGCTCATCTTGATGAAGAGACACCATCCAGGATTGTAGTCACCATCACAGCTCCTGAACAAAAGAGGTCATGAATATGAAAATAGCTTGAAATATTTTAAAAACAAAGTACTTAATTATTTTATGCTAATATTATATGTTTGGGGTTTTTGTTGTTGTTGTTGTTGTTGTTTAAAGATTTTTATTTATTATTTTCTGAGAGAGAGGAAGGGAGAGAGGCAGAGAGGGAGAGAAACATCAATGTATGGTTGCCTTTCGCCTGCCTCCAGCTACGGACCTGGCTGGAGACCTGTCTGGCAAGCTGGTTATGTGCCCTGGCTGGGAATCGAACCAGCAATCTTTGGGTTCATAGGCCAGCACCTATTCACTAAGCCACCAGCCAAGTCGTAATATTTTAGGTTTTTTAGATCCTTACCCAAGTATATGTTTATTGATATCAGAGAGAAAGGGAGAGAGAAGCATCAGTCAGTTACCTCCCAAATGTGCCCCTACTGGGGATTGAACTTGTAACCTAGGTATGTGTCCTGACCAGGAATCAAACCTGTAACTTTCGGTGTACAGAACAATGCTCCAACCAACTGAGCCACCTGGCCGGGGCTTAGTTTGTTTGTTTGTTACAGGTCAAGAGCAAGGGCTCAAGGGACAGATGGCTTGTTTCAAATTTCAGTGGAGCCTTCCTGCTTTGTGACCTTGAGTAAAGTATCTGACCTCTTTGAGCCTCAGTTTCCTTAGCTGTAAAACAGAGGTCACAAGTAGTACCTATCTTAAGGAATTGTGGCAAGGCTTAAAAGAGCCATTCCATAGGAAAACCTGGACTCAGACTGGCACATACTCAACGGCCAATAAATATTAACACTTGTTATGGTGTGATTCTTCCCAGCCAGAAGCCAGGGTCTCAAGCTTTATCTGGGACACACCAGTTTGATTTGCAAAGGCAAACTCTGCCCGATGGCTTAATTCCTGCCTCTCACCTCAGTTAGCATCTTCAGGGGCCAGGTAAGAGAGTGTGAATGAGTCAGCTAGTACAAAATCAAATTAAAGTCAGTGCAATCTTGTCCATATACAAGATAGAAGAGCCTCCACTCCAAACCTATTTAAGAAAGACATGTCAAACAGAGAAGCAACATACACCATTCACAATCCCAAAAGTCATAGTTTGCTAAAGTCCAAGTTACTAAAGATGAGATTGATACTACCTTTCTCTTTCTAAAGACAGAAATCCTAGCGAAAATCCCCCTCACCCCAAAATAAACCCTACAAAGGAAAAAAAGAAAACCCAACCTGCTCTTTTTATACCTGTCTGTAACTGTCCAGGCTTGTTTAACAGGAAAAATACTTGGAAAAAAAAATCAGGTTTCACAAACTAATCTGTGTGGTTTATAGAAAAGTAGTCATTTGGTTTGGCCAGCAGTAGGCAACTGACTTCTGATTTTAAATTTTGCCACTCTAAAGGACTGTAATCTTTAAAATGCGAGGAAAGGGAGAGGCGAAGCCTTGCCCTGAATTATTTCTGGGCTGTCTTGTTTTCTTAAGTAAGACTCTATTTAATACCTTCAGAATTTGCTCTTGCCTTGAAGCAATAGACAAGTATGTGCTGCTCTGCTCTAAATTTGGGAACAGTGAGTACAACCAAAAGACTGAAGATTCTCTTTGAACCTGGGTGTTGCTAGTGCAGCCTCTCCCAGAGGCTGGGAGCAGGCGCCAGGGCTGCAGAGCCTTCACTCCTTGGTTTTAAAGGCTCACATATTAATTCTAGGCTGCATCTAGTTAGACTGAAGGTCGGGAATCTGAACTTGACCTTTGTACTAGTGGCAATCCTATGGGGATGCTGAGAGTGGCTAAATGAGTCCTGAAATATTACTAATAATTAATAATGATGATAATGTTCTGTGTTTCTTGTTTTAGTGCTTTTTATCCCCCAAAGGTTTCAAGTCCCTTCAAGACCAATCCTTCCAGCCACTGTAAACCTGTAACTGACTCAGGCATACAATGTCACTTTATTGTGAGGAACACAATCACACTGAGCCTATTTAAGCATAAACTGAAGAAAAGTACCCACTAAAAAATGAAAGTGTAAATTTTAGGTAGGCAAGTTATAATTATCCACTTGAAATCAAGCCAAGGAATGAACTTTAATACCCTACTTTTGTTAAAAGCACCCAGGCAACTCTCCTGACTATAAACTGACTTCATATTTTCACCTCCTCCAACTCAGGGTTTCTCAACCTCAGAACTATTGACATCGGCGGCTGGTAATTTTGTGTTGTGGGGTAGAAGTGCTGTCTTGTGTAATGTAGGATGTTTAGTAGCATCCCTGGCCTCTACCCACTAGATCCCAGCACTATGTGTGTGTGTGTGTGATAAGTAAAAATGTCTATAGACATTGTCAAATGTCTCCTGGGGAACAAAATTGCCCTTAGTTCAGAATCACTGCTCTAACTCAATACACTTGCAAGACAGGTTAGATGCTCTAACCTGTAGTTCTGAATTACCAGAACCTTCCATTCCTCCTGGTGACTTACAGGATTTCTCATGAAAGGACACTTATCTGCGTAGGGCAGGGGTGTCAAACTCATTTTCCCCGGGTGCCACATCAGCCTGAAGTTGCCTTCAAAGGGCCTAATGTAATGTTAGGACTGTATAAATGTAACTACTCCTTAACAGTTAAGCGAGCCAGGTAGAAACAAGGTGCTGTGGTGAAGGTGCTGGGCTGGATAAAACAAGGTGCAGGGTTGGATTCGGCCTGTGGGCCTTGCGTTTGCCACCCATGGCATAAGGCTTTTAGGATTCAGAGAAGCTTCCATTTGGAAATAGGTCTTCAATCATAACTCTGATTGTGAAACAGATTATGAAACAGACACCTAAAATTAGGTTCCCACTTTACCTCCCCATACATATGCACGCATGCACAAATCAAAGAAATAACACAACCTATACTGTCAAATGCTCCCTTCCCCTCTTCCTTTGCACAGCATGGGATCGTTTTCTGGCATGTCACTTCCCCCAAAGTGAATGTTATAAGTGATAACAGGATAGCCTGTGACAACTTCAACATCCACAATGTCCACCCACCTCTCAGATTTCCTAGGATTAGTGTTCCTTGCCATCTGGAATCAAATGGTGAAACTGAGACCTGCATCTAACCACCTGAAGGCACTGCGACAAACCCAGCTCCCTCCCTGACCACAGCCTGTGGTCTGCAGTTTCTCACCTTCCCCAACAGCACCCACAGAATCCCCCGGGACCTCAGCTCCAGAAGCTCACCCTCATTGCATGGTCCACATGCCCTCCACACCACATGGTGTGGCTCCCAAACTTTTTCACCGCAACTCACCATATTTTATATCACGTACCACTGCCCACCTCCAATTCACATATACAAAAATAGATTGTTTTTTAAACTTTTTGTTTTGAACTAATTTTAGACTTACAGAGAAATTACAAAAATAGCACAGAGGATTTCCATTTGCTATGGTCTAAACGCTTGTGTCCTCCCAGACATGTTGAAATCCTAAGGCCCAATGTGATGATGTTAAGAGGTGGGGTGCTAGGAGGTGATTAGGTACTGAGGCGGGAGTCCTCTTGAATGGGATTAGTGCCCTTATAAAAGTGGCTCAAAGCCCTACTGGTGGCACAGTGGATGAAGCACTGGCCTGCGAACCCAAAGGTCGCTGGTTCGATTCCTCAGCCAGGGCACGTAATCAGGTTGCAAGCCAGGTCTTCAGCCAGATCCGTAGCTGGAGGCAGGTGAAAGGCAACCAACCATACATTGATGTCTCTCTCCTTCTCTGCCTTCTCTCTCTAAGAAATAATAAATAAAATCTTAAAAAATAAAAATAAAAGTGGCTCCAGAGAGCTCCCTAGCTCCTAGAACATAGCAAGAAGGCACCCACCATCTATGAACCAGGAAGTGGCCCTCATCAGACACAGTGGCCCTGCTGGCACCTTTATCTCAGACTTCCAACTTTCAGAACTGTGAGAAATAAATTTCTATTGTTTGTAAGCCATCCAGTCTGTGACATTTTGTCATAGCAGCTTTAAGGAACTAAGATATCCTTAGCCAGCTTCTCCTAGTGTTAGCCATGTAACATTAAAACCATAACGCATTGTCAAAACCAAGAAACCATCATCAGTGTAATATCATGAACAGAACTAAAGATCCCAGTTTTTGAACTGATGTCCCCTTTGTTGCAGGATCCTCTCTAGAATCCCACATTGCATTTCGCTATTTCTCCTTAGTCTCCTGAAGCTGTACCAGTTTCTCAGACTTCTCTTGACTTTAATGACCTTAACACTGTTGAAGGGTACTGCCCAGTTAGTTATATTGCCCAATTTCCCTCCACTCTCCCCCTGCACACACGGACTTGGGAGCCCCGCCTGAAGCCCCCAGTGCAGCCTGACTGGCCTACCTGAACTAAAAATCTAAGGAGGCGATGGCCTTCCTTTCAAGGACCTTCTTAAATCTGGAGTCAGTTCTTGAGTTCTCTTGGCCCAGCAGTTCTGGGCACAGCAGGTGTAGGGGCCTGGCTGGCTGAAGACATCAAGAAGGACCAAGGCAGGGAACATGTGGACCCTCCTCCACCTGAACATTTGCCTGTTTTAGTCTTTCCCAGTATGTGCAGAGACGAGATTACATCGCGTCCTTGGAAGTGCAATCAGAACTCGCTTGCCAAAGAGAACGTGGTGCACTGCGGGCCTCTCCCTGGCCGCCCCGCCCGGGGCTGGGCCTGCGTGGCGCAAGGGCCATAGGCACCTGCACTGCCGTGCTCCACCGGCAGGTGTCTCTTTCCTGGCGTAGGAGCTGCAGGCGGAGTCGCCAAATGGAGGCCCTAAGGAGGGGCTATGGGACGGGCAGCCACGGTCTGCCTCCTCACCTTTGAGACACTTGGTGGCGGCGCGGGCTTGGGGGAGCGCTCCGAGTCACCGCATCACGTGGAGAGGAAGCGCCAATCTGCCTCCAAACCTGCCGGCTCGTTTCTGGGACTTTCGTCATGTAAGGAGCCAGGCCAGGAGCGCCTGATCCCATTAAAACCTCAGGCAGGACCACGACCCTGGGAAGTTTTGTCCCACGTTTCTCCTCCCCTGCACTCCCAGAAAGCGGTAGGAGAAAGACTTGCTGCCCTCACAGCTTTTCCCTGCAGGGAAACATTTTCCTAATGTATCTTGTTTTGAAAGAGACCCATCTATTGGGCAATGACAGCAGCCCGCCAAGCTGAAGTCGGGTCAATAGCCATTACTGTGTTCTTTTATTCAACTCATGTTTACTCATCATCTGCAGGGTGCCAGGCCCTGGATGGGAGATTTCAGGTGAACAAGGACTCAGTTCCTGCCCTCATACCCAGGCCACCAAGAACTGAGTCTTGCCTTGCCTTGAAAATCCAAGGGAATTTGGAGGAAGAAAACTCCTCCAAATATTAAGCCATGCAACCTGTGTCATGGGTTAGAAGAGGGTTAATGTCCTTCCTTTGGAACTTTTCACTTCATCTTACAGTAATGTTCAAAATTGGGGCTGTGCGAGAGGTTTGGGGATACAATGGTGAAGGAGATGTGTCCCTGTCCTGAGGCAGCTGGCTGCCCAGTGGGGATGGTAGGCCAGTGAAGCATCAACAAGAAACTGCAAAGGAATTGCTCTGACTCTGGTCTATTAGCTGTCTTGATTGCACTAATTTACTTTGTAAGGCACAAGATGAACCAGGAGAGTGAGGCCCTTGGTGGCAGCCCTGGGTCAGACTCAAAGGCCAGACCTGTAGGAAAGCCACTCTCGAGTGCTGATGCCCAGGGAAGAATATTGGTTGTCCTGTATCCCAGAGCAAAGTAATAGGAGTCCCCAGTATCTGATCTTGGGTCTGCTGTAGCTTCATGGACCCCATTTCCCTACAAATTCATCTCCTGGGAAGTTCCTAGAACTAGTATCAAATGACCATTTATTGTACTTTCCTCCCCTTCTTATGAAACTGTGTTCTGGAATCTATCTGGTTGTTTTTGGGGAGAGAGAGAGAAGGTTCAGTCAGGCTTTATGTAGCTTTCCAACAGCTCAGTTTTGGTTATTGTGTTTTCATGTGCTGAAATTATGCTTGGGCTTTTTGTGTACTTTTCAAAATGAGAATTCCAGGAAAGACTTTCTACTTATTAGATTACCAGAACACTAGCTGTGGGGTTCTAACCTCTGATGTTTCTAGGTAGCAAAAATCTCATCGCAAAGCCAGACAAACAGTCACAAATTCCCATGACGTACTTTGAGGCCATGTCTCTGCCCCTGGCCTGGTTCAGGACTGTAGGAGTTAAGTCCACACTGGAGATATTAGCTGGAAGGCTGCTGGAGTCTCTCCATACTGATATTTTGTTCCTTTTCCTTTTGGGTGAGAAACAGAGTTACTCTATAAGCAGAGTTGTTTTTTTGTTTTAACTTATAGAAATACACAAACCTTTGTGTTCTCTGAGCTCTATGTTAATACTCAATATTGAGTGTTCTTTTCAAAAAAGAAAACTTTTGCCTTGTTGAAACAACGCCCTAGAGTCTTGTTTACTCTTTTGTCTGTCTGACCATATGAAGATAATTCCTGCCTGGCTACCTGGATTGGCGACAATTCAGCCGTTGAGAGGTAAAACCATTCTCTCTGGGACAGATACCAGGTCTTATCTAGAGAGATACTCAGAAAGCAACATTTATAAGTATGTATAAGGCTGATAAGCACACTGGTCATGTTAATAAGAAAAATTGGGTACATTTCTATCCCTCTTAGGGTACTCTCAGAGAATGACACATATTACCCTTGAAATCATCGTCTCTCTAAATCCCATATATCCTGAACCATGTTCCAGAAAATGGGCATTGTTTCTACAGATTGAATCCCATTATACATTCAAAATAGTGCAAATATGTTCACATAGAAAAACTATTTTAGTAGACCAAATTCAAAAAATTTTAAGCAAGAAAGAGGTAGCTTGACCTGTAATAATCTCATAACATTTGGAACAGGAAAAAGTCTTAAGTATTCTCTAATTCCATCTCCAAACAATATCCCTTACTGATGGCTTTCTCACTTCTGAGGAAAACATGCCTTGTGGCTGGGAAGTTCTGAGTGGCCCACCTTTTCCAACTCCTAGAAGTCTCTTTACATAGAGCCTGAGATTCCCAAGCTCTTTTTCAAGTGCCCACTGGTCATTCTAGGCTGGCTGAGCAGGGAAAGCCTTTCCCACCAAGTAGCTCCTCCAGGTTTGACATAGCTCTCAGAGGCTTTCCTTGGAACTTGACAGTATGGCCTCGTTTTATTCACTGAGTTCATCACAGACAGCTGACTGAGTCCCGAAGGTAAAGGAGCAAGGGACGGAAGAGGAAACCAAACAGAGCTCCAGCCCTCCTGGATTTACAATCTATTGAGAAAAACAGAAAATAAACAGTTTAACAAGCAACTTTATAATGTAGTATCACACAATGGTGCACATACTAAAGGAAAAGCAAGGTAAAGAGACTGGGAAATAGGATTACTTCTAGGTCCTAAAGAGGAGGTGACATCTGAGCTGACTGATCTGAAGAGATGGACCATGTGAGTATGTGTGGGGAGGCAGAGGCCCTACCATGATAAATACTTGATATGTGAGGAATATCAAGTAAGTCAGTATGATTGGAGAGAAGAGAATCGGTGGAGAGAAAATCGGAAGTAAGCTTTGAGAGGTAGTCAGGGGTCATGTGACCTTGACAGGGCCACACTCTGTAAAGCTGAGAGCAGGAATGACATGATTTAAAGACTCCTACACCTTAATTGCTGTCTTTGCTCCATATTCTCAATGTTCAGTTTCTGTAAAAGGGAGTAACCCTGAATTGCCTCCAGTATTCCAGGTGAGGCTTAACTACTTCTCCTTTTTCATTAATACGGTCTGGGCCCCCTCTTATAACATTTAAAGAAGACATTTATTGAGTGTATAGTTTTCTTTTGTATATTGCACTTTTAAAAAATTTTTAATTTATTTTTAGAAAGAAGGGAAGGAAGGAAGAGAGAAATATCAATGTGTGGTTGTCTCTCATGCACCAAGTAGGGAGCTGCCTGCAACCTAGGCATGTGCCCTAACTGGGCATGGAACCAACAACACTTTGGTTCTCAAGCAGTACTCAATCCACGGAGCCACACCAGTAAGGGCTGCATATGGCTCTCTTAAATGACACTCCTCATCTGAGTTTCTCCACCCCCTCCCCCCACCCCTCACCTTCCTGTCCCATGGCCTAACACCTACTAAAGTCATGGAGCTGCAGTGCTCGCTTTGGCAGCACAAACACTAAAGTCATGGAGCTTCAGGAAACATCCCAGAAGCCACGTGGTGGCCTGATTATAAGTCTTAATAGACACATTTTTGGATTTGCCTTATCCTGGTTCCATTTAAACATGCCTGTTCCAAACATCCTGAACTTGTTTGGATGGTTTTTATGGGCCCAATGGTAGATACTTCCCTATTAAATTCTATCCTGTTAGACTTGGCATGTTTTCCCAGTCTTTACAAATATTTTTGGACCCTGATTCTAGCACCTTAATGTAGAAGCTGTTCCTTCCCTCTTTGTCATGACCATTTCTGCAGGGTATCACTTGTAACAATATTGTGCCAAGTGAGTAAGGCTGAAGAGGGAGACCTGGGGCAAGTCAATAGAAACCTCCATCAAAGTTTAAATGGATCCATTGCCAAGATTTGGGAAGCAGTTGTTCAACCAGTTGTAAATCAATCTAATTCACCCTATATCTATGCTACATTGCTCCATTAACAGGACACTAGAAAAGATTTTTGTCTGTCATACTGAAATTTACATGTATTGCTTTGACCTTTTAGCTCAACCATGCTGTCAAATGAATAAATTAAGTTCTGCTTACACCTTGTAGTTCATATTCTTTTGGATACCTCTCTTGTACCTGCTCTGGACTTTTCCTCCTGGCTCAAGGTTCACAACATCAGATACTGGCTATACCTAGAAGCTTGCTTTCTTGTTTTTTTACTGTAACTTCTACCAGACAATTTTGTCTTCCTACAAAATGCATTGTACATGTCACTACAAAATTGTGGGTCAGTTGTGATTATTTGAATCATGTTTTAAGTATACAATGATCTGATCAATCATTCAATCAATAATCTTATTACCTCCTTTATAAATCCAGTGTTCCAAGGTGAAAATCCTTTTGTAATACAAGTATAATATTTTCTAATGTAGATAACTCAATTTCTCCAGAATGTTGCATACATTTAAACTAATTACAGACAAGGGCTGCTATAACTTCAATCACCAGTAAATCCGATACCTGACACGTGATGTCTTCCTGCCAGGAAATTCTTTCACTTTAAACTTTCAGCTTCAGTAAAATAAATAGCACTTTTGTTGTTGTTGTTGTTGTTAACTGGTAGCTTACATGAAGACAAACAAAAGAGGTTTTTATCTAGTTTTACATTGACTCTGAATTGTTTTCAAGTCCTCATTGTTCTACCTTTAGAAAGCACACCACAATCTCCCCAAGGACAGAGATCAGCCTGTCCTGCCCTTCACTATATTCACAGAGTTGGCATAATCCCTGAAATACATATAATAGATGCTCAATAAATATTTCTTGAACAGATAAAATGAGGAATGGATGAATGTATGTGTACAAAATGATACTTCATCTACTGATAACATGAATTTAGTTTTGCATGGGATCAAATGTAAACATTAACATTGCCTTCCAGAGAGGAACTTTGGGGGCAAAACTCACTCTCTTGGGTGCATAAGTAATAGTAATATTCTTGATCAGCAGTTCTTAAACATTTTGGTCTCAGGACTCATTTACACTTTTCAAAATTATTGAGAACCCCAAAGAGCTTTTGCTTACATAGGATATATCCATGAATACTTACCATATTAGAAATTAAAACAAAAATTGTAATATGCATTATTCACTTAAAATAACAGCAACAAAATCCGTAATATATTAACACAATGTTTTATGAAAATATATTTTTCAAAACAACAATGGGGAGGAGAGACACAGTATTTAAATTTTTTGCTAATATTTTGAATATGTGGCTTAATAGAAGTCAGCTGGATTCTCATACCTGCTTCTGCATTTGATCTATGGTCATATGACGAGCATGCAGCCTCTATAAAACATCATTATACACTCATGAGAGAATGACAGTGAAAGAGGTCAACTAGCTGTGAAGACCCCAAGAGTCTCTGGACTGTATTTTGAGAATCACTATATACTTATAATTTAAAAAAAATAATAGCTATTTAATTCATAATATTAAAAAAATTTGCCCTTGAAAACTAAAGTTTAGAGCTAAGATTAACAATCAGTTCAGGCCAGGAATTATAGAATTATAGCCCAAACACCTTTTGTCATTCAGCTACATGGTTACCTGTTTCTCTCTTGATTTTTATTTCTTTTTTAATGTTAATAGTTTTGGGGCATATTTCTCCTATAGATTGATATCTCTATCTCTGTGTATCTATCTATCTATCTATCTATATATATTTTTTTGCATGTCTGCCTATATATATGAGGGGAACCCTCCCAAAATGGAGTTATCTTATTATCTTCTAGAGGGTGGGTCTCTTACATTGCAGGCCTCCCCTGCTAGGTGTGTGTTCTAGGAACCCACAGGTATCCATATACTCGTTGGCATTGTTGTGAAAGGCTGCATCCGGCTCAGGGATTTGTTTTTTGAAGACTCAACGTGTTTGCCCATTTTATGATGGATGATTTACAAGCACACCTGACAATACCCTGCTGAATATTCAGCAGTTTTTTATCAAAACCAAAATGTCCCTCATGCCCCACCCTCCCTATTCACCTGATCTTTCCCTGAGTGACTTTCTGTTGTTGTTTCCCCAATGAAAAAAGTTCTAAAGGGAAAAGTTTTGAAGAGGTGAAACAAAAAATGGCAGAAGCACTAAAAGGTATCAAAAATGACAAGTTCAAAAATTGTTTTGAGCAGTGGAAAGTACATTGCTCCTGGAAATTTGGTATTGACCTGAGCATGGCCAGTTACTTACCAGGGTTAATCTCTTCAGGATCAGACATGGAACGGTAGTAGTTGTGTAGGATGATAGAGAAGAAGGAAGGAAACTTGATGGCCAAGAGAGGCACAAAGCCAAGATGAGACCTAGAAAAGGAGTCCTGCCTAGTGTCCCAGTAGCTCTCTGTCTCTGGGCCTCATGAGATACTGCTTTAGACACATAGTTCTCTTAAGCTCAAGTTGATTACCTGCAACCAAAGGGTCTTAACTAAGGCAAAGACAAAGCCAGAACCATCCATTTTTCTCTTCAGTCAGTCCCTGAAAAGCCCAAGGTCACTGCAGGTCCTTAATCTGTATTACTCACTCTCTGTAGGCTTCTTCAGGGCCCAAACAGCTTCCCATCTCAAGCCAACAAGATGATGAAATGGCATTACCTCCAGCTTTCCCTCTAGCTTTCCCTCCCCTGAGGGCCAACCATCAGGCAACTGGAGTTAACAGCAACGCTCTGTGCATTGGTATTTGCCAAGGGCACAAACCCAAAGACTTGAATGACAGAGATCCCCAGATGCCAGGGAGGAGGAGGCTGGCAATTATGCCTTCAGTAACCTGCCTGCTTTCCACTGCTCTCAATCAGCACTCCTTAGAGCCTGACCCTCTGTAACTGGGGGTGGAGGAGGGAGGCCCTCACTTTCAAAACTGCCAATTTTTATCAGCTGGAAACACAAAGATGAGGATGCTGAAGGGACTGATTTCTCCAGTTTTAGAAAGTCGAAAGACACTGTAGACAAGTGGGACACAAGGAGGTAGTGCCATAGCCCTGGGAGGCTGGTGTGACTCCTGCCACAGAGCAGCCATGTGAGTGTTGGGTCATCAGCACACTTCCCTGGCCTCCGCCACTATAGCCACAGAACGAGGAGGCTCATTCTGTGTCTCCAACTTTCTGCAATCTGTGAGCTGGCAAGATTTACACAGAATTTCATCTGATTTTATGACTTGTGGTTCATCTCCGGTGACAGAGCCAGTGGCAGCTCGTGCATGAGGAAGTGTAAGTGGCTCTGTCTGAGAAGATTTAAGAGATGCTGAAAGGCCCGAGTACCTCCTTCACTGTTCTACCACATCCAAGGCCTGAGGGTGGCCTGGCCCCAAAGCTAGACCTGAGACCCACACAGTGTTTTTGTGGATGGGCTGGTGAGAAGGCAAACACCCTCATTGCCCATTGCATCTCATGAAAAGGTCAGGAGCAGGGGCATGGTGTGTGACAGCAGCAGTGGCCTGCACGCACAAGAGAGCTCCAAGGGCCAGATGAGGGGCACTCTCTGAGCCATTGCACTTATTTAGGAAGGTGGGTGGGTTGTCAACTTCAGGCACTGCAGTGTATGTACTTCATCTGGAATAACCTGATTGATTCCCTTTCTGTCTTCAAGATGCCCTGCAGAGGGTAGGAGGCTGTCCCACCAGCAGCCAGGACTCCCTCCTTCTCACAAGGAAAGCCTGACTTAGGTACCTGAAGGAAGATGCAGTCTTGGCTTCAGCCACTACCATCAGGCTGTCATGACAACAGGATCCTCCAGAAAGTTGGACACCCTGGAAAAATGGCCCAATTATCTTGTGGAGATGCTGCCTGGAATCCCTGAGGCCCCTTCCATGGTAGGGGACCTGTTTTCTTCTCCATTTGGTTGTCCACATAAGGAGCCACAGGCCTGCTAACTCACCCACCCACCTTCAAAATCAAGGTTTGGGTGGCAGGTCATCATAAGCCCCTTTTGGCAGTTTTGGCTCTTCACCTATAAAAATGGAGTAAGAATAACCATCAGGGTAAGTTCCTGGTGCTCCTGTGAGGAATTTATCAACAAGGCAGCTGTACAAGGTTTAGAAATAAATGAACCATCAAACAGCACCCTGAGGTATGATCCATGACACAGAGTCTTTAACACCAGTTCCTCTGCACTCTGTCAGAACGTGTGTATAACACTATATTTGAAAACACGCTTCCCACTCTCTTTCTTAGGAGGCTGGACTTGTCAAACCTTTATCTCATTTTGGGGGGAGGATTAAGGTATGTTCTGGTGACTTAGGAGTATAAATGTTAACTGGTAGTAAAAATAGCTACCAAGCAAAAACATTCTTGATGGTATCTTAAAATCTCCAGGAAAGAACTATTGGAGGAGCCTAACAGCATCAGGTGTGCTTTTATATTTTCTGGGACTAAACTGAAAAGAAATACACACCCATGCTGAACCACAAGTCCCATTGCCAACACCACAAAGCACCCATCTCCTTAGTCTCCAAAGCGAACACCTTATAAAATACCACAGAGACTAAAGATCCCAGGGTTTTTCCCCCATGTTCTTCATAGCTAGCAGAGATTTCTTGGTTTGTTGCAAGGGTCCCATTAAACCTTCAATTTTTATTTGCCTTGTTGGTCTCTCCATTCTCACAGATGTATATGCCTTTGAAACAGAATGAGAATTTGGGGAAACTTTAAAAAATCCTATTGAATAAACCAGAGATTTTGCACAGGGTTACCAGCCTAGGGCCCTGGGGATTTTCCTAAGGAACGGCAGGAGACTGGTTATTAGAAACAATAGCTCCTTGGTTCCCACCCTGGAGAGGGTCTAGGAATTCAGGCTCCTGCTAATGAAAGGCCTCAGGATATTACATTCTGAAAGGTAAAGATGTGCTAATTTTGTCCATTGTGAGATACAAGGTAGGAGAACTCTGAGTACCCACCTACCTGCAAACTGTCAACAGATGGTTGATGGTTGGTTGTTGGCACCAATTCAACCCAACAGGAAACCCCAGTTTGGGGTGAGGTGAAGAAGAAAACTTTATTTAATGCAAAGCAGCTCAATTGTGACACAGCTAAGGAACAGCTCATGGCTGTGACAGCTGTGAAAACATCACAGTGGTGAGGCATCCTGGGGCCAGGCCTCTCTCTGACTAGACAGCTCTGTTTTGCTCTGCGGCCAGGCCCCTCTCTGGCTAGACAGCTCTGCTTTGCTCTGTGGCAGGGTGCTCTAATAACATATTGGTGTTTCAGATCAGGCACAGATAGGCAACTTCCCCAGCTTCAGAGGAAAGTGCACTCTTTAAGCCAGAGGGAAGCTGGCTTATATGGAAAGGTAGCCCGGACCCAATCCCTCATTGGTCTATCCGCATGCAAATAAGGACTCCAAATCCTTGCAGTTTGATTGTCCAAAAGGTACTATCCTGATTGGTCAGAATAGAGTTGTTCTGATTGGTCAGAGTTGCACAGCTCTGATTAGATGAGGAAAGCCTTGTTCTATTGGTGTTATAAGGGCTGGTTCAGAGGGCAAAAACACAATATAGGAAGACAGTTTAGCACAGCCATGAAGTGCAGTTTGTGTGAGGTTCCTGTGTAGAATTGGTTGCTAGGCTCTGCTTTTTTTTCTTTTTCTTTTAATTCTCACTTAAGGA
Organism: Noctilio leporinus; assembly: GCA_004026585.1. Lineage (NCBI taxonomy): Eukaryota > Metazoa > Chordata > Mammalia > Chiroptera > Noctilionidae > Noctilio > Noctilio leporinus. The sequence goes on along the minus strand of PVIW01013065.1, from coordinate 1,976 downwards.
TATGGTCACTGATTTTAGAGAGAAAGGGAGAAAGTTGGATGTGGAGAGTGAAAGAAACATTGATGTGAGAAACATCCATTTGTTGCCTCCCATAGCTATCCCAACTGGGGATCGAACCTGCAACCTAGTATTGGGTTGGCCAAGAAATTCATATGGTTTTTCCTATAAATTAAAAGATATATTTTTCATTTCCACCAATAACTTTATTGATTTAGATATTTTGAGTATATTGACTATCTTCCACTATTGGCTTCTAGTGGGTAGAGGCCAGGGGTGCTGCTAAACATCTTCCAATGCATAAGATAACCCCGTAGCATACTATTAGGCCAAAAATGTTGATAGTACCAAGAAACTTCACAAACCACTTTTGACACATTTGATCAGTCACTGCACTGAACCTTCTCCATACACTGCACAAATCTTTTATGCGTTTCAGTTGAGTTTTTACCTTTCTTGAAATAATAAAGCATAAAATGCCAAAAATGTTGCGTATCTTCTTTAAGCTTCAATATTAAAATGGCTACACAAAAATTCACCAATTTTGATGTTTTTGTTTTTAATGCACATTGATATGAGAGCTGTCATAACACACTCTAACAAAACTGTTTTGAATGAAGTTAAAAGCAAATAAGCACTACTAGAGCCATCAACTGGAAAAAACTATACAAACTTTTTGGCCAACGCAGTATGTTCCCTGACCGAAATCAAAACCATAACCTTTTGGTTATATGGGATGACACTCACTTCAACCGAACCACCCGGCTAGGGTCAAGCTCTGCTTTTTTATTTGAGCCCAGTTAGCCACAAGGAGCACTTTTTAGTAGGTAATCTATTTTTTTTTTTTTTCCTTTCTCAGGACTCACAAAGCCTAATGGGCCTATCCTCCAAACAAGATGTCAGTTTCATTTGTGCTTGAGTTAACCTTTTCATTTTACACCAGCAAATACTTATTATAATATGGGCTTTGGAGTCAAGCAGATGCAGGTTTGAGTCCTCAGTGGGCCACTAAGAAGTGTGTGGTCACTGCTAAGTCACTTAGCGTACCTATGCCTCAGTGTCCATATGTGTAAAATGAGAATAAAAGACCCTCCTGATTATTAAAAGGATTAAAGGCAACAAATCTGGCAAAGTTCTTAGCACAATGCCTGACAAGGTAGTTGATTTTATCAGGTACCTATATGTCATAGGTGGCAAACACAAGACCTAACCCAACCCACCACCTTGTTGGTCAGGCACCTTGTTTCTACCTGGCTCAATGAACTGTTAAGTGGTTACATTAAAACAGTCCTAAAATTACATTCGGTCCTTTGAAGGCGACCAAAGAGGCTCCCAGTGAAAATACGTTTGACATCCCTATACTATGTATTGGGCCTGTCCCCTGGGAAAGCAGGCACTGCACTCTCCAGAGTTTGAGCTGGCCAGCATTTGCGACACAAACACCACACACTTCTTTTCCCCTGGGACTAGATCCAGTTCTCCCTATCTTTACACCTATCTCACCTCCCCAGCATTCCACCCCTTCTCTGGCCCCTTCGAAGTTCCTTTTTGTGCCCTCAGAGAGCCCTGGCCCTGGGTGGGCACCATCAGACCTCGTATAAGGCTGGCTTCCCAGATGCAGGCAGACGGGAGGGAAGCCCGAGGCTGGGCGGCAGGGTAGCCCCAGTGGGCTGCCAGCAAACTTTCTCCCCTGAATTCTTGTCCAGGGCCTTGCAACCTCAGCGAGCCCAAATCTTTGTACAGCATCAAGGGAAAGAGCCCCCGCAGCCCAGGGCTCACGGGAGGTAGCTGAGGTGTTAGGGGCCTTAAGTAGGAAAAGGAAGGAGTGGGGACAGGAGGAGAAGGGAGGAAGAGAAGGTGTGAGGAGGAGCGAGGGAAGGAGGAAATGGGAGACTCAGGATGGGGGGGAAAGTGGAAGAAAGGAGGTGGAAGGTGGGAGAGGGTGGGCGAAGGGAAAGGATAAAGTAGGGACGCCAGGA
>PVIW01013064.1:0-29099 GCA_004026585.1 Noctilio leporinus | reverse complement strand
GACCACTGAAGGCCTATTCCTTGTATTCATATACTTGTTTCTGTTTTGCTTGTTGTTAGTTTTGCTCATTATTGTCCCGTAATGGGTGAGATCATATGATATTTGTCCTTCACTGACTGGCTTATTTCACTAAATTGTAAATATTTACGAGCTCTTCAAAAATCAACTCTGTATTATAGAATTGTACACTTGAAACCTATATTATTTTATTAACCAATGTCACTCCAATAAATTCAATTTTTGAAACAAAAAGAAAAATAGCCTTGGCTGGTATGGCTCAATGGATTGAGCACCGGCCTGTGAACCAAAGGGTTGGTGGTTCAATTCCCAGTCAGGGCACGTGCCTGGGTTGTGGGACAGGTCCCCAGGTGGAGGCACACAAGAGATAACCACACTTTGATGTTTTTCTCCCTCCCTTCCTGTATCTTTAAAAATAAACAAGTAAAATCTTTTTTAAGTAAAAGAAAAAAATTAATCCACTCATTTTAAAATTTTGTTTCAGTAAAATGATCAACCTTTCAGTTCCTGATACAATTGATGAAAGAGCAATCAACAAGAAGAAACTTACACCCTTCATCATTCAGGTATGCATTGTTCTCCCCACTGTCTTCTATGAAACTATTTGAGGACCTGTTCTACAGACCATAGGCTCTGTATTTATATCTTCTCTTGTAATTCTTAAAATACTTCTGAGTTCATGATTGTTATCCAGATTTTATAGAGAAGAGAGTTGGGGCTCAGAAAGGATTTTGAACTTGTGTGAGGTTAATGTTGGAACTGAAGATCAAATCCAGGTCTAATTCCAAAGCCCTATGTTCTTTTCATTACATATTGTGATTCAAACATACAAAAATAAGCAAACATACGGGATGGGGCAAAAGTAGGTTTACCATTGTCCTTATGGAAAATAATACAATTATTAAATAATAATCTAAGAATAAACTAAGCATACTCACAACTGTATCTATTTTGGCCCCACCCTATATTTAAACTCCTAGTATATTTAAGGAATGGAATATTTATCATTTCTATAAGTGAGTGTTAGATAGAAAAATTTCTTCAGGCAAGAACACCTCTTAGGATGGGAGATTAAGAACTTCTAGAACTCTTTCAGCTACATGCATTAGACATTTTTAGAAATATGGCACTTAGTCTACATAGATATATTTACCCTAGTAACTCAGCCTTTTTCTTTAGTATTTCCAAAGTGACCAAATAAAAATACCAAGTTAGCTTCCCATGGAATTCTGGAAAAGACAGTAGTAATAAGGCTGAGATTCATTTTAGCTATGCTTTTAATACCAATATCTGAAATGTGTTTCCTGTTGATCACGTGTAACTGAAATTAACACAGGGTTTTAATTTCTGTGTTGAGTGTTGCTTTTAGTGAAAAGAGAAGTTGACTCCTAAAAAAATGGAAAGGTCAAGAAGCAAGTGTGTAAATTGGCTATCTTGCAGGAAAACTTGAACTTGGCACTGAACTCCGCTTCCGCCATTGGGTGTCACGTTGTGAACATTGGTGCGGAGGATTTGCGGGCTGGGAAACCTCATCTGGTTTTGGGACTGCTTTGGCAGATCATCAAGATCGGCTTGTTTGCTGACATTGAATTAAGCAGAAATGAAGGTAATGAAACAGTCATTATTTTGAAGGTTGTTTAATGTTTCTTTTCTAGTCATGCAGGCTGTCATACTTTCACTTAATTGAAGTGATAAGGTGACAACTAGAATTAATGTAAGGTAATGCTATAGTATTATTCAGGACAACAGCCTAATTATAACTTTGTTCTTTAGCATTTGCCTGGCACTTTAGAATTCATTTTGCCATAAAGACACAAAAGCTGAGAGAGTCTAAGGAACTTTCCCAAGGTCCCCAAACTTGATACCTATTCTTTTCTCCTTTGACCACGCAAACCCCACCCCTTCACATTCTACCACTGTGCACTATCTCCTATCATTTTTAATTTCATGCTCTATCACAGATTTAAACCTGTTAAAAATATTCTAACCTACCCTTGATGGTCTCATATTTCCTGAACCAGCAGAATCATCATCCTTCTTAGAACATAGGTTTTTAAATCACATCATGGGTTTGTAGAATGTATAATCATATGCACTACAATTGTCTTGAGGTCCTATGAAGTACTACATTGGCTTTTCCCTGTAAGCACCACTGCAGATATTCATATTTTATTCCAGAAATCACGGTTTCAATCTTCAGTTACTTTTGGGAAAGAATATATATTTGGGGTTCTCAAGTATTTCAAGGTCTCATATCTGTCAAGAGTCTTATTTTGCACATTTTTCCCCATTATAAGAGTTTTGCACTTCAAGAATTAATTGCACTTACACTATCAATTCATTCAGAGGTATCTACCTATATTTGAACAAATACAGTTTTTCTCATTGTTGGCCTTCTTCTCCACAGTGGCATTTGTCTTGTTAAAGGAGTTCAAGTCCGTTGAAAAAGGAAACGGAGACAACGAAATAAAACTACATTGGCTCATATAATAAATCAAATGATTCATCTTTGATGAAGTCATAGGTGCATAGATGTCAGGCTGTTTGATCCTTTCTAGCCTTCGACTTGGCAGAGATGAGGGGAAGAAAGTGGGCTCTGTACAAATGATCATGCCGCCTCTCTCCTTGCTTAAAAATCTCAGTGCCAAAATGGCATGGCATGAAGTGGAGTCCATGCAAGATGAAATTTGCCTGATATTTATATTATTTATACCTCTTCAGAAATCAGGCACTTTCAGTCCTGCTCAATATAAATCTCTTATTTCATGGGAGGTTAATATTGCGTAAGAGTTGCATGACTTCTTCATAAAACAATGCTTAAATTTAGACAGTCCTCTGTGCCAGCAATTTTCAACCTGTGTGTAGGAAGAATTTTTAAAATATGCAATACCAGACTTTCCAGAGCTCTTAAATGTACTGCAATAAAGAATTTTTCTACCTAAATTTTTTTTTAAACATGCAATACCTAACTATTCCGTCAGGGGCACTGAGCTCTTTTTCCCTTAGATTGTCAAATTAAAAAATGACTGTAGCCCTGGCTAGTGGCACAGTGAATAAGGTGCCAGCCTGCGAACTCAAAGGTTGCTGGTTTGATTCCCAGCCAGGGCACATTACCAGGTTGCAAGCCAGGTCTCCAGCCAGGTTTGTAGCTGGAGGCAGGTGAAAAGCAACCATACATTGCTATCTCTCTCCCTCTCTGCCTCTCTCCCTTTCTCTCTCTCTAAAAAATAATAAATAAAATCTTTTTTAAAAAAAGATGGCAGTAAAGCCCTGGCTGGTAGCACAGTGGATAAGGTGCCCGCCTGTGAACCCAAAGGTCGCAGGTTCGATTCCCCAGCCAGGGCACATTACCAGGTTGCAAGTCAGGTCTCTAGTCAGGTCTGTGGCTGGAGGCAGGTGAAACGCAACCATACATTGATGTCTCTCTCCCTCTCTGCCTCTCTCCCTTCCCCTCTTTCTAAAAATAATGAAATAAAATATTTTTTAAAACCTTGTACATATAACATGGAAAATTGAGTTAAGTTTGCTAAAATACGCTAAATTAACAATTATTAAAATATAAAATTATATTAAAAAAAAAAAAAGATGGCAGTAGGCCCTGGCTGGTGGCACAGTGGATAAGGCACCAGCCTACGAACCCGATGGTCGCTGGTTTGATTCCCAGCCAGGGCACATAACCAGGTTGCAAGCCAGGTCTCCAGCCAGGTCCATAGCTGGAGGCAGGTGAAAGACAACCATACACTGATGTCTCTCTCTCTCTCTCTGCCTTTCTCCCTTCCCCTCTCTCTAAAAATAATAAAAATTTTAAAATGTTTTTAAAAGCTATAATTTATTTGATATTTGGAATGTGAAGAATAATAAGGAAGGAGAAAATTATAATATTGTATATTTTCTGTGTATTCTCATAAGACAGTGTCTTTATGTACATCACCTTATAATTATCTACTTAAATATTTTTCTTTTATTATACTCTGAGTACGTGAAAACCCCAAAGTAAGACATGCTTGGTTTTGGACCTCTGTTATTTAACTGAATGAACTTGTAGTGACCATTACCATATAATATATTGGTCATGTGTTTGCATTTTTTTTTTTTTCTTACAGCCTTGGCTGCTTTACTTCGAGATGGTGAGACTTTGGAGGAGCTTATGAAGTTGTCTCCAGAAGAGCTTCTGCTTAGATGGGCCAACTTTCATTTGGAAAACTCGGGCTGGCAAAAAATCAACAACTTTAGTGCTGACATCAAGGTAATGTGCCAAGAACTGTAAACGCTTTGTGGGCGGGGGAGTGTAATGACTTGAGAGATTTCATCCCAGCTTAACAAAGGGAAAATCATACCAGTTTATCACGGAGCTTTGTTGCCTCTTGGTACCAGTGTTTTGTTTGTTTGTTTGTTTTCACTAGAGAGGTGGAGCCAAGAAGTAAGGAGCATTAGCAGCAAGTCTAGCTTCTCTTTTGTGAAAAGGGGTGAAAGGATTATAGTCCTCTGTTTTATATTCCGCTTACTGATAAACATAGAGTATTAAAAAATGGGCCATGACTATTCTGTTCCTAACTGCCTTTCCCAGGCCTCAGTGTACCTGTTAGTAAAGATGTAGAAGAGAGGGCTTCAAGATTCCCCTTTCCCATTTTCCTCCTCTTCTATTATGTGTGCCCACCTTTAAACATTGAATTCTTGAGCCTCTTATATATGTCCATGTCTCCTACTTCAGCCCCTGCCCCAGTGCCCTCCTAAATTTCCCTCTGACATAACTCCTAGCACATAAATGACATGCAAAGATTCCTTGTGTTGAATAGAGTTCTGGAGCTCACTGCTCATCATGAGCAGGTGGGGAAAACTAGCAAGGGAAAGAGGCATAGGTAGCCATGGTGTCCTTGGCTTCTCAAGGTGAAAGGGCCAAAATTGTCATAGCGAATATCATGGAGTTCTCATTAACTGACTAGACCCTCCCAAATCCAGATGTTGGGACACAGGGAACAAACTGGAAGATCTTTACCAGGTGTCATTGACCAATAGGGCTATGAAAACAATAGGCTGTAATCATATCAATTTGTCCAGTGGTGAGAGGAAGTAATGGGCTATTTGCACTACTGATTTCCTAAGTGAAAATTACAGATGCCCCCCAAATTATCAGACCAGTTGGCCCCACCCCTCCTTTTAACTCACACAGTATGTTTGGCCCGGTATATTGTGCTTTATGTATTAAATGTGTTTCTGAAGACCATTTGTAAGTGTATTTTATGTTTTAAATGTACAAAAGGAAATCTTATTTTAAAATAAAACCTGCTTTGAATATTTTTTTTTCTGCTTTGAATATTTTTAAAAAGCAAAAAACTATTCAGCAATGTGAAAAGGAATTCCCAAATTATCTATATTAACCAGCAAAACACTTTTTGGTGTAATAAATACAGACTCTGCTGGGTCTGTTCTTTACCTGTTCTTCTCCAACACATGGGATTAGATTCTATAGTCTTTCTGCACCTTTAATAGGTAACTAAATTGTAAATGAAAGCGCTATCACAACTGTCTGTCATACACTACTAGAAGGAGGAAAATCCTGTGCCCACTAGTGGTAGGATCTGGGTTTACATTTCATGAATTGCTTTGAAGTGGCTTTGACTCACCTGATTATCCCCATGCTTAGATAATTTAGCCAAGTGTGGGTATCAAACTCACTTGGGTAGCTTGTTTAAGATGCAGCTTTTAAGGATAGCTCCCAGAGAGTCATCCTATTTTGTGGGTGTGGGGACTGGATCCAATAATCAACATTTTAAACAACATCCCAGGGGATCAAGATGCACATAATCTGCAGTTTATTGTGAGGATAACAGTCCTTCATAGCAGGTCTGGGCTGTCAAGGCCCAGTCATAGCAAACTATCGTCTGAAGATAGTCTTCAGACATATCAGGATTAAGGCATCTTGACTCTAGTTCCTGCCCTCTGGTATTCCAGGGAGGCAGAATTTACTTGATAGGCGTATGTGTTGAAGACCCCTAATAAGTGTTTGTGCTAATATAATGGTTTTCAAGCTATGTTCTGTGGAGTATCCGCACAGCCTGAATTCATGCAGCCCACCTCCAATATGAGCAATGCCACTTTGTTTTAGGAATTGAGATATCAAGTAAAAATGTTCAAGTGCTGAAAAAAATGTTCAGGAGCTCAAAACAAAAAGAGTCTTGTTTTTCGTTAAGTATATTCTGATCGTAAAGGGTTAAATGTTATTTCACCAGCTGAAGTGTCGTTGCTCATTTTAAAAATGTTTTTCATTTAAATTTACAATTACATACATCTTTAACACAGCTAATCTCCTCTATAGGGTATGGTATGTATTGTTCTGTGTAATGATATAACCTGTTTATTTTCTCTTTTCTCTGTGCTTCCTGGATTTCTACTCTCCCACTGAATTTTCTTGTTTGCTTTATCTACCAAGCTTATTGACTTCAGTAATTCAGTGAAGGTACAGACCTAGTTATGTGTTTACTAACTTTAATAAATTTTAAAATTATGCAAAATCCAGTTTATCCATTTTCAAGGCAGACGTAAGACCAGATAAATGAACTTTTCTGGGTAAAGGATCTGTTAACTTAGAAGACAGAGATTTGTGCCATATATTCTCATAAAATTCAGTGCAAATGCCCTTTCAAAAACGGGACAATAGGATACATTCATTCTTTGTAAATGGGATGTCACTGACATTTTCAATCCATTTGTAGGATTCCAAAGCCTATTTCCACCTTCTCAATCAAATTGCACCAAAAGGACAAAAGGAAGGTGAATCACGGATAGATATTAACATGTCCGGTTTCAATGTAAGTATAGATGTTTCTTTTAAATTTTACAGTCTTAAAAAATGTTGTCAATTTCTTATAAATACAAGAATCTTCATAATTATATGTAGTGGTATTGACAGTTTTAAGTATTATTTTAAAATTGCTATATTTTCAGAAGCAGAAAGAGGAGCTTTGATTTATTTTCAGAATTCATTATTGAGTTCCATAATTATGGTGATAATGGTTTATAATGGACATCATAAAATATTCAAAGCAAGTATGAGAAAATAAGTACTTAGATTGTAATCACAGTGATAGATTTAATGACTAATATTTATATAGGCACCTGTTACTCCTGTGTTGAGAATAATGTGAATATGTATATACAAACTCGTGATCCATGAAATAACAATTTAGGGAATTATTCTCATGCACTATGTTCCCTAGTTACGTTATTAATTTATTCAGTAATCTAGGGCGACTTCCTTCCCAAAATTGGATCTCACTTTGTTCATCCATAAAGTAAGGAGTTGGAGTGGACTGATCAGGGTCATTCTTTATACCTATTGGATATGGAATACATTCTACTAACCTTAATAATTGATATTTCTAGCCTATTATGCAATAGGATTGAGTGGATTACACTAGCTAAACTGTTTACACCGCCCTTACTAGAAATGAATTTGTAACTGACTTGTTTACTTATATTTCTGTCCGTATGTTAAATATGAAACTCTTCAGTTCAGGTCCCTCTTGGTACAAATGAGTCATCGTCCTGTGCACTAAGGGAGCCAGGTGCTTGGGTAAACAGCATCAGTGTACCAACCGATTCTGATTCTGATAAAGCTCTTCTGTCGGTTCTCCCTGATTGATCCTCTTTAAAATACAAAAACAAAAACCAAAAACAAACCTCCTCTCTTTGTCTCTTCCCTCCTTGGAATCCATCTAGGATTCCCATTGACTCTAGATTTCTGTCTGAAATGTTCTGCTCAGAGCATTTTGAAGCTGCTATTTCCTAGCCAATGTTATTGCGCTTTGGTCTGTACCCCTCAAACACTCATTTTATTTATCTTGGAGCCTTTGCTCATGCTGTTCTCTTGTTTTCCAGTGTCCTTCATCTTTCAGCCTTACAGGTTCTTAAGGACCTAATTTAAAAATCTGAACATTTTCAGCTTTTACTTGATGGGGTTTATAGCCCGCCAGTTGAGTTTACTATACTCTGGCTTTAGGGCTGTGATCTGGTGCCATCTAGGGTATTTTCAAGGTACTGCAAATCCAGGCAACCTTTTATTTATTTATGTATTTATTTTTCCATTCAGCACAATTTTGTAAGTACCATATGTTGGCTAAGAGATAGTAGAAGTATATAGCCAGCCTATCATTGTAAGGAAACATTTCTAAAATGTTTAGTGTTGTCTCCTTTAAAATCTTCTTTTACTTCAACAGGAAACAGATGATTTGAAGAGAGCTGAGAGTATGCTTCAACAAGCAGACAAATTAGGTTGCAGACAGTTTGTTACTCCTGCTGATGTTGTCAGTGGAAACCCCAAACTGAACTTAGCCTTTGTGGCTAACCTGTTTAATAAGTATCCAGCACTAACTAAGCCAGAGAACCAGGATATTGACTGGACTCTATTAGAAGGTAACTAAAGACTTTTCAAATTCGAGTGAGTAGGACTCCAGAGAAGAAATACACAGGTCATGATGATTTCATAATCTTGACTGAGTTGGTTTTCTTATCCACTTTTCTTTAGCAAACATCTACTAAAAGTAGACTCAATGACTGGGTAAAAAATGGCAGCTAAATAAAAGGATGAGGCCCTGGCTGGTGGCACAGTGGATAAGGTGCCAGCCCGCAAACCCAAAGGTCGCTGGTTCAGTTCCCAGCCAAGACACATAACCAGGTTGCAAGCCAGGTCTCCAGCTAGTTCCATAGCTGGAGACAGATGAAAGGCAACCACACACTGATATCTCTCTCCCTCTCTGCCTCTCTCCCTTCCCCTCTCTCTGAAAAATAAGAAATAAAATCTTTTTAAAAAACAAGGATGATACAAGGAAACTTTTAAAGTTTAAGACCTCTTAATAAATCAATGTTTTGTTTTACTATTTTATGTTAGATCACTTTTTAATCCTCTCACCAGAAAAATGCACACCTGCATAAAATTTGACCTATAAATTTACAGTATACAGTATTTGTTTCATTCTTCCACAGTAACACTAACTGGAACTAGTCCCCCTCCCTCATTCCTTTCACATTTACTTGATCAAACAGTAGCAATAATGTGTGATAATTATTTATTTAAGTTTGGGGAAAGCAGTTTATCTTTTCCAGGTTATGTATATATAAAGTATAGGAATTTAAAAATTAACAACTACATTTAGTCAAGGAACTGGCATGGAAGAGCCATGGACATGGACAACAAGTGGGATTGACTTTGGAGGGAAGGGGAGAAAGGGGAGGGGAAATGGGATGGATGTAATACAAAACAATAAAATTAAATTAAAAGTTAACAAACACAAATAGTTTTTGAATACACACTGGCATTAATGTAAATCTTTCAGTTGTATGCTTTTGAAGTTTCAAGTAATTTGTTGCTTTACTATAAGCATGTAAAAGAAGAACTCATGTAGTTCAGTGAACACACAACATACAAATGATGTATTGTCAAATAGTATACCTGAAACCTACATAATTTGATTAATGTCACCCCAATAAATTCAATAAAAATGGGTAGAGGAAAGGCATAAATTTATGAATATAGGTTCAAATGACCATAGCAAAGTTTAAAAATACAAACTAAACTTGATAACATCAGTTACTTTGAAGTATGAGGACTTGGGGAGATATTGAAGAATTAGAGGCAGTTAGGAAATTATAAAAAGTTACTAAATGTCTAAATTGGTTGACTGATTATAATAAGGTATATTCTTTTTTTTAAATTTTATCATTGTTGTATTACATCCATCCCCTTTTTGCTCTCTTCTGTCCCCCTCCCCAATATTCTTTAATTTTAAAGTAAGTTAACACATTTTTTAAATAAACATGTATCTAGAGACTATTTAGAGAGATGGCTTGGAGATTCATATTGGAGAAAACCTCTAGATCTGTTAGAGGGGAAAGAGAGGAAAGAATCTTTTATATGGGTTGACATTATATGCACATTTACAAGGTGTTTAATGAATATATAAAATTTGTGAATATTCTTAATAGGAGAAACTCGTGAAGAAAGAACCTTCCGTAACTGGATGAACTCTCTTGGTGTTAATCCCCATGTAAACCATCTCTATGCGTAAGTCTCCCTACTGCTATTGTAAACAGTAATGAATATCGTAAATGGGTGCCACACAAATAATTACAGCTCTAAACATTTTCTAAATGTTAGTTTGTAGTGATTATATTGCAAAAGGTTGAGTCATGGCTTTAGTTACCATTTTCCAAATAACACAAAAGCCCAGATTATTTCTTTACACTATCATCAACTTTAAGGGATAGAATGCATGAATGTCTTTCTGGGGAGTGGATACCCTAATTTGAGACAAAGATCAGAGAATGCTTTAAGTGGACCACCCATGATGCCTGAGGGCCTTTGTGCTCACTGTGCTCCCAACCTGAAGTGTTCTTTTCCACATCTAATGCCTCATTCCTATACCATATTCAAACCATGGAAACAGATGAACACTGATTCAAGTGTTGATCACCACCTGCCACTCTAACCCATAATGCTAGCTCTTTTCTCCTTCATAACATTTATATGCACCCCCAAATCATATCCATTTCTCTATGTACTTATTTAATGCCTTCCCTCCCCCATCGCTGACTCTAATGTTAAGCCAGGGATGTTTTTCCTACATACCCAGCTTTTAAACAATGCCTTGCCAATAGTAATCTCTAAATAAATACTTTCAAGTGAATCTAATGGTCTTAGCTCTGTTTTCAGCATAGATTGATAGCATGCATATTTGGGGTGTTATCTATGGTTTTATACATCTTGTTTGACAGTGTCATGTTATTGTTTTTAAGGAAACAAAAGCCACATGGTCTGAAAAACACTAATTAAATTATTTCTAAATTATTAGGGACCTGCAAGATGCCCTGGTAATCTTACAGTTGTATGAACGAATTAAAGTTCCTGTTGACTGGAGTAAGGTTAATAAACCTCCATACCCAAAGCTTGGGGCCAACATGAAAAAGGTAGATAAGCTGCCATATATCTTTGCTACAGACTGTTCTTTTTCTAAATTTATTTCTTTTCTTTGGAAATGTCTTCATGCTGAGCTTCTTGTGTGGACAGAAACTCTGCCTTATTTATTCTTGGGTACTAAGCATCTGACATCACACACATATACGGATTAAACAGATGAAAATCTTTAACCATTTACTTTTATGTGTTTGCAGCTAGAAAACTGCAACTATGCTGTTGAATTAGGGAAGCATCCTGCCAAATTCTCCCTGGTGGGCATTGGAGGGCAAGACCTGAATGATGGGAACCAAACCTTGACTTTAGCTTTAGTGTGGCAGCTGATGAGAAGGTACGATACACAATTCTCCTGTTTAAGCTCTACTCTAATATAGGTCTGTGATCTCATCCTTACTATTTTTTAACATTTAATTCTATTGTTGTTGTATTATTTTCATTGCGCTCTCCCGTCCCATCGTCCTTCCTATTTTTAAGCAAACATGTCAATTACTAGACCTTTGAAAATTTTGTCTTTAGACTTTGAAATGAGCTTAAGCAATGAATGTATGTATGTTGGATGTTCTGTAGGAGATGATGCCTCCTTGAAAGTTAGGCAACCAAATGGTGAATATTTCCTTTTCTCAGATGAAACCTGACCCATAGACTTGAGCCTCATTTAGAGTGAGTGAATCAAAAATAATCAGCAAAAATTATGAACATCCCGTGTATCCATTTGAAAAAGGTCTCAACTATAACGTTAACAAGCATTTATTACGATTGGGTTGGTACTAGCCAAAGCGTAGCTTAATTTTAAGACACTACCACTGTTGGACTAGTACAAAATGTGCCTGCTGTAGATTGTTGGGCTTGCTCACGAAAGCACTGAAAATCTCAAACCCCACTACCACCTCTACCTCAAGGGGTATATCAGTAGCAAGCCACTTCTACTTGAAATACTTTTTTCATATAACATGACTCTCTTGCCATGAAATCTTCAGTTTTTCAAACCTAAACAATAAAAGAAATGGAAGGCAAAGCATCTTCCTAATGTTTACTTTTTTTTTTTCCTCATGAAGTACACTGGGACTTTTTCTTCTGCTGCTTCTTTTAGATATACCCTCAATGTCCTGGAAGATCTTGGAGATGGTCAGAAAGCTAATGATGACATCATTGTAAACTGGGTGAATAGAACACTGAGTGAAGCTGGAAAATCAACTTCTATTCAGAGTTTTAAGGTAACAATTTCCATCAATGTGACTATTAAACATTACATTTGTTACAAAGTATCTAGAATTTTGGAAACACAATGTTTGGTTTCTTTGTGAGTAAGAATTATCATTGGGCTAATGACAAAATGCTCTTTTAATTCCCTGGGCTTCTGTTGTAGCAACTTGATATAAGTATGTAACCACATGTTTTACATACTGAAATTTGTATATATTAAAATTCTCAGACTTGTTCTCCTTTTACACTAGGACAAGACGATCAGCTCTAGTTTGGCAGTTGTGGATTTAATTGATGCCATCCAGCCTGGCTGCATAAATTATGACCTTGTTAAGAGTGGCAATCTAACAGAAGATGACAAGCACAATAATGCCAAGTAAGGGACACTGCATGATATCTGGCCAAAAGCGAGGCAGATCTTCATTCATTCTTATTCAGATTCAACCACTGAAGAATTGTGTCTCCTGGGGGAAACCTCTTTGAGCCCAAGAGTCCTCATCAGTAAAATGGGAACAATAATAATTACCTTAAAGACTTTTTTAAGGTTTTTAAATTCTTTACTTTTAGAGAGAAGGGCAGGGAGGGAGGAAGAAAGGGAAAGAAACATCAATGTATGGTTGCCTTTCACCTGCATCCAGCTGGGGACCTGGCTGGAGACCTGGCTTGCAACCTGGTTATGTGCCCTAGCTGGGAATTAAACCAGTGACCTTTGGGTTCGCAGGCCGGTGCCAATCCACTGAGCCACCAGCCAGGGCTACCTCAGAGATTTTGAAATAAATAAAATAAAATATAGAAGAACCTAGCACTGTGCCCAACCTAGCAGGTGCTCAATCAGTTGTTGCTTTAGTGAATTACAGAAATACTGTATCTTTTCATGCAACTCAGCTACAAGCTTACAACAAGGGGGAAATGAGCTTAGGGTAATTATGCCTTGGATAAGAGTATACTCTTCTGTCTCAATTTTTTAAACACATTATTCTCTGGTGTCTTTTTTTACTGTAGATCACTCTGACTATATATGTTGAATTTATTACCTTGGTCCCTAAATGAGCAGGATGCTTAACCCTTAGCTGAAAATATACTTTGGAAGTTCCTTGAATTTCAGCAACATTGAGTGGGTCTTTTCCACCCATCTCTCTCCTTCTTCACTAGGCTTTGACTGTGACCTGGTTTCATGGGCAACCTATTACACACTGAAAATCAGCCCAGAACAGGGCTTCATATGATAGCTAAGAAGCATTACTACAAAAAGGACATGTTAATAAAACACCTAGAAATGCTTCATGTATTAATTGAGGTGTGCTCCTGCAAACATCCCCAGATGGACATGTCAGTTCTTTCTTTCCTTCCTTTGTGTACCCTTTCTGTTCCTTGCTCTGGCCATGTGCCATGTAGGCTCTCTCTTCCCTTAAATATTTGGAAATATTCATCGTATCTACCAAAGCAACTTGGATTTTGCATCCCACCCTGTATCTCCAACATCAGATGAGAGTGTCTCATACCTTATTACATGCTCAACAAAAATATCAAGATTGTTTGTATAGCCAATCTGGGTGATTATATATGAGATCTGCCCTGAAAGTATCGGCCACGCAAACTATTTTAACTATATTGACATAGGCTCTATACTTTCTGGACAGACCTTGTAAATACATTTTTCTTCCATTTTCATATCAAGTCAGTGCTCCAAAATAAATTTTCATGTCACATTGGATAAAGGAGTGAATAAATATTATCAGTCCCAAATAATAGAGCTTAGAAACCGAGTGTCACTTAAGAGTAACCTCAAAAAACAAAATACCTGGCTGGTGGCACAGTGGATAAGGCTCCAGCCTGTGAACCCAAAAGTCGCTGGTTTGATTCCCCAGCCAGTGCACATGACCAGGTTGCAAGCCAGGTCTCCAGCCAGGTCCATAGCTGGAGACAGGTGAAAGGCAACCGTACATTGATGTCTCTCTCTTTGACTCTCTGCCTTCTCCTGTCTCTAAAAATAATAAAATAAAATCTTTAAAACAATAAATAGATAAATAAATAAAGCAACAAAAAGTAAACTTGTTCCAATTTGAACTTAACAGTATGGAAGTTTTACATCCCAGCCAATGATCATATAAGAGAAAATAGATGTCTTGTGTGCTTGACTGATAAGACTTTCATCTTTGTTTTCGTTTCCTCCAAAAATAGGTATGCAGTGTCAATGGCTAGAAGAATTGGAGCCAGGGTGTACGCTCTCCCTGAAGACCTTGTGGAAGTCAAGCCCAAGATGGTCATGACTGTGTTTGCCTGCTTGATGGGTAGGGGAATGAAGAGAGTGTAAAACAACCAATTTGAATACAAACAGCCTTGCTCCCAGATGCATGATTAGCAGGTCAGCTATTTCCAGACAAAGTGCTCATGGCTTAAGGAACTGTTGGTCATTTAAAGGACTTTCAATTTTGATTGATTAACAAGACTAGCTCCTCGTGAGAGCTCTCAGGGGAAAGAGTTTTCATAAAAACAACTCTTGCCCATAGTCATAGTTGGATATATCAGGCACACCTAAAATGTGCTCATAGCCAAATCATTTACTCCCCTTCTAGATTGCTGCCCTTGACGTTTCCCATGGCTATATGTTATTTCTATGTATATTTTTCCCTCTTAGAATGTCCACCTCCTAGGACATGTTTAGATGATTGGATATGAATATTCTTAGACAATAATTTTGCTTTCCTTCCAGTATGCTAGTTCTTAATTGAGAACTGTGGGCAGAGGGTATTTGGTTATGAGTATCCTTTGCATATCTTTATAGTACTGAAGATTTGTGGAAGTAACTGGCTGTGCAGAATGTAATAGAAGCTTTTCATATTCTTTTATTCTTAAAATCAGTATCTTTTTACAGTATTCTTTCTACATGATCCTTTTTGTACATTCAAGAATATTTTGATTACATTAAATAAGACTGCTGATTTTGCTACTTTTTTAATGGGGTCTTCAAGTAAGTAAAAAACTTACATTATAGGTAGAGCAAAATATACCTTAAATTTGCATCTTTCCCATCACACCCAAGCTGTAAACAGTTGACATATTTTATCTTAAAACACTTGGTTCAGTATCTACTTATTTGTTTTAAAACCAGTATCATCACACTCTCTCTTTAGATTTAAAATGCTGTTTATATGACACTTTCAAGGAGAGAGTATGCTCAGAACTTAGGTGGGATACAGTAGGCCAAGTATGCTAAGTGTACAATAGATTTTCTAATTTTACACCTAAGGCAAGGAAATGAGGTCACTAAAAAATTAAAATATGTATGTAGGACTCATGTACTCTTGCTTTGTCAAGCTGTTTGCTATAGCTTTGAAGATCATAATGTTACTCTAACTCTGAAAAATGATGTAATCCGATAGCAGTGTATTATTTCCAATAAAGGCATTTACACAATAATTGGTCTCTTCATGCTTCTCTCCCTAAATACTATGATAATAATATTTGCCAGACTTTTTTTCATACAATATTTTGATTTCTTTTCTGGAGATCTGTATAAAATAATGTTTGTTGAATTTAAGCTTTTGAAGCTGAATTATAGGGACTGAATGAAGGATCATATCAATAAGGAAAGATGGCTTTTTCCAGCTTATTAAAATTTGTTTACCCAGTTTTTCCTTTTTTCTTTCTTTCCCATCCCACTCAACCTTTTCAATGTTCTATAATATTCAGAAGACCCAAATGATGCTGAAAAAACAGGAAAGAAAGATAGTGTATAACAGTTTTTCTCAACCTTATCACTACAGCGTTTTGAGTCAGATCATTTTTTGTTAACGAGGGTTGGGGGTTATTCTATGCATTGCAGAAGGTTTAGCTATATCCCTGGTGTCTAGACCCACTAGATGTCAGTAGACTACCCCTAGTGTGTAAACCAAATAAGTCTCCAGACATGACCAAATGTCTCATAGTGGGAAAAAAGCATCCCTAGTTGACAACTGGTAGTTTATGGTACCATTTTAAGGCTTTGTGTGAATGAGTAATATGAACTTCATGGTGATATTATAAAATATTTTGTATTTATAATCCAAGTAAGAAAGACCTTTCTAAGTATGATATGAATCTCAAAGACATAGAAGAATGATAAATTTGACAATTCTGCTTTCTCAAAGATACATATAAATAAAATTAAAATATACTAGATGGCCAAGACAAAAACTTTAGTCCTGTTGTGTAAGTCCAGTTGGGCTGCTTTAACAAATATCATTGACTAGGTAGCTCATAAACAAGAAAAATTTATTTCTCACAGTTGTGCAGTATGGGAAGTCTAAGATCAAGGTGTTAGCAGGTTCAGTGTCTGCTAAGGGCTCACTTTTTGAGTCATAAATGGCTGTCTCCTAACTGTAACTCAGCATAGCAGAAGGGCAAGGGAATTCTGGAGTCTCTTGAATAAGATCACTAACCCCATTCATGAGGGCTGCATCCTTATGACCTAATCACCTAAAGGCCCCACCTCCCAACACCATCACATGGGAAATTAAGTTTCAGCATAGGAATTTTGAGGGAGATGGAAACATTCAGTGTGTATACCCATAAATGGACTAATTTTCTTAATTATATAAAAATAATATGAACAGCTTATGAATAAATAAAAGACAAGTATTCTGCAAATACATATGTACCAGAGAAACTGATGAGACACATCTTATGACCCATCTTATACTTTGTATTGTTTATGCTTATACAATTTGCCTCCTTCCGAACTCCTATCTTTTGCAACAACATGAATGGAACTGGAGAGTATTATGCTTAGTGAAATAAGCCAGTCAGTGAAGGACAAATGCCATATGATCTCACCCATTACAGAACAATAATAAACAAAACTAACAACAAGCAAAACAGAACCAAATATATGAATATAGTGAATAGGCCTTCAGTGGTCAGGGGGAAGGGGATTGGGGGGAGGGGGGAGGCAGAGGCAAGGAAAGGGAGCAGTTTAGACAAGAACCTAGTATAAAGAAACCATGGACATGGACAACAGGTGGGATTGACTTTGGGGGGAATGGGTGGGTGGGGAGGGGGACAGAGGGGAGCAAAAAGGGGATGGATGTAATACAACAACAATAAATTTAAAAAAAACCAAAAACAAAAAGATCCGTCTGACAGTCCATGCCTTCGCGCACAACTCTGCCCTCCCGTCCTTGCTTCCGCCCTGGCTGAGCGCCTACTGCCACCACGACCATTCCCAGCTCTTCCGTCCTGGCAGCTGCTGGACCCTGGGGCCATGTGTCGATAGGAAGGACTAGATCATGTTTATTCCTAAGCTGAGTGCTGCTGCGTCTGGCCAGTGGCTTCCTCCCCATGCTCCCAGACTCAGTTGTTCTTGTGCCTTCCGCCACCCTCAGCCCTCTGGGCACAGGTCCTGCTCTTTGCTCTCATAGCTGCCCTCCCCTTGCTTGGCAGTCACAGAAGCAGGGCTAGCTGCCTTTTTCAGGAGAGGGGAGGGGTGGGGAGAAAAAACCTTCCCCAAAAAAAAAATATAAGCTAGTTTTGGTTCTGTAAAAATTAACACCTTTTATACTTGACTGAATTTTCCAGTTACTTCCCAACCCCTCGTTCAGAAGCTGTGATTTTTGTCTCCTTTTCCACACTTCCACTGTGGGGCGCAGCTCCACCCAGGAGCCACCCCACCAGGGACCCCAGAGGTGGCACTATCTGCAGCAGCCTCTCGCTTTCCTGGGACATTCTAGTTCTCCTTCCTGCTCCACCTTTGGGTGGGTGCTGGGGCCTCATGAACCTGCTGTGGTTTGGTGCTCCAGCCCCAGCCTAGTGACTAGAGACCAGGGATGACCCAGCCCCCCCCCCAACCACCACCATACACACACATTTTCCAGGGAAGCCCTCTCCTTCCTTCCTTCCATTGAGCAAAGGAGGGTGTCACCTGACTTGGATGCAGTAGAACAAACAGCTCCTTCCCCAGGTGAGCAATAAACAAACCAGCGAGTGGAGAGGCTGCCTCGCTGTTTTGCCTCAGCCAGGCTGTCAGGCCTGGGCGTCTGTGCTGGCTCCCAGGCCTGGAGGTGGCATCAGAGCCACTGGCACTACCCACCAGGCACTACCATGAGGGTCTCAGGGACTCCTCCACTCCGACCTCTCCAGCCCCAGCCTCCCTCCCAGTGCTGCTCTCCAGGCCTCTGGATTCACTGCTGCCAGTGCAGTGGCTTACCCATGTTCACCT
Source organism: Noctilio leporinus (assembly GCA_004026585.1). Lineage (NCBI taxonomy): Eukaryota > Metazoa > Chordata > Mammalia > Chiroptera > Noctilionidae > Noctilio > Noctilio leporinus. The sequence goes on along the minus strand of PVIW01013064.1, from coordinate 10,713 downwards.
GTGGGAAGAACCGCCACCAAGATGACTTTTTCTCCCATTAAAAATGTTTATGCTGTAAAAAAAAAAAAGAAAGAAAGAAAGAAAGAAAAAGAAAAAGAAAGAAAAACAATTTGCCTCCTTCCAACTACAAGGGTTCTTCTCTATAACTATGGCCCTGATGACTTTAATTTTTTTTTCAATTGCATTTATTGGGGTGACATTGGTTGATAAAACTATATAAGTTTCAAGTATACAGTTCTCTAATACATCACCTGTATATTACATTGTGTGTTTACCACCCAAAGTCAAATATTCCATCACCATGTACCCCCTTTCCCTCTGGTAACCCACCATCCTGTTATCTGTATCCATAAGTTTTTGTTTGTCTTGTTCATTTGTTGCTTTTAGGCTAATGCCTTTGAAGCAAGACACAAAAGGTTTATTCCATCTTGCCCTTCAAAAAGGGAGCTGATTTCCTGGGTGGTTCACTGCACAAGGCCTACAGTCTATGTAGAGCTGGACCTTAAGCGTTTGTATAAAGCAGTGGGTATGAACACACCATTTCCCCCCTTCCTCCAAATAATGGACTAAAATTGCTAATAATAAGAGGTCTAGAAACCTATAAAACAAAGTCCCAGTATAAAAATGGGCAAACAAGATGAATATTCAATGCAAAAAATATATAACCAATAAATATAAAATTGGAATACTGATCATCAAAATAATGAGGGTTATGAATTGAAATCAATGGCCCTTTTTTGGTAGACTCAATTATTTTACTTTATTTTTTAATTCTCACTCAAGGACATGCTTATTGATATTAGAAAAGGGAGAAGGGAGGGAGAGAAAGAGGAACTTTGATCAGCTGCTTCTTGCACTGAACCCACAACCTAAGTATATGCCCTGACTGGGAATAGAACTCACAACCTTTCAGTTTATGGGATGATATTCCAATGAACTGAGCCAGGGCAAGCAGATTTTATTTTTAGAGCAGTTTTAAGTTCACAGCAAAATTGAGGTATGGAGATTCCCATATAAGTCCTCCTCCCACCCATGCATAGCCTCCCTCACTTTCAACATTTGGCTCCAGAATGGTACATTTGTTACAATTGATCCTATGTTGATATATCATTATTACCCAAAGTCCATAATTTTTTTAAAGATTTAATTTATTTATTTTTAGAGAGAGGGGAAGGGAAGGAGAAAAACATCAATGTGTGGTTGTCTCTCTCACACCCCCAGCTGGGGACCTGGCCCACCACTGAGGCATGTGCCCTAACAGAATCAAACCAGTGACATTCAATCCACTGAGCCACACCAGCCAGGACCAAAGTCCATAATTTATACTAGGGTTCATGCTTGGTGTTGTACATTCTGAGTTTTGACAGCTATCCATCAGAGAATAGGTTCACTGCCCTGAAAGTCCTCTGTGCTCAGTCTGTTGATCCATCTTGCCCTTCGCGTTCTGGAAACTGCTGATGTTTCTACTGTCTTCATAGTTTTGTCTTTGCTACATAATACTGCATAGCATATTTGAAAGTTACTAAGAGGGTAAATCTTGAAAGTTCTCATCACAGGAAAAATTTGTAAATGGTGACTGGTCTTATTGTCGCGATCATTTCACAATATGTGCAAATACTGAATCATATTGTACATCAGAAACTAAAATGTTTTATGTCAATTACACCTTAGTTTAAAAAATAGGAGATAGAAAAGTATAAACAGTGAGAAATGGGATTCTTAAAACTCTGCAAATTACAAACAAGTGTTAGAGAGGATGTGGAGAAAAATTAATCCTCATGCACTGGTGGTGCACCCACTATAGAAAACAGTATAGAAGGTCCTCAAAAACTTAAAAATGGAACTGCCTAATGGCTTAGTGATTCCATTTCTGGATATAGATCTGGAGAAACCCAGAAAACATTTAAAAGAATATATGCATCCCTATATTCATAGCAGTGTCACAATAGCCAAGACATAGAAGCAACCCAGGTGCCCATTAATAGATGAGTGCATAAAAAGCTGTGGTTATACATATACATACATATATATATAAGCCCTGGCTGGTGGCATAGTGGAAAAAGTGCCTGCCTGCGAACCCAAAGGTCGCTAGTTCGATTCCCAGCCAGGGCACATAACCAGGCTGCAAGCCAGGTCTCCAGCCAGGTCCTTAGCTGGAGGCAGGTGAAAGGCAACCATACAGTGATGTTTCTCTCCCTTTCTTCCTCCCTCCCTGCCCTTCTCACTGAAAATAATGAATAAAAAAAAATATTACTTGGCCATAAAAAAAGAGTGAAATTTAGTCCTGGCTGGTAGCACAGTGGATAAAGCGCCGGCCTGCGAACCCAAAAGTCGCAGGTTTGATTCCCCAGCCAGGACACATAACCAGGTTGCAAACCAGGTCTCCAGTCAGGCCTGTGCCTGGAGGCAGGTGAAACGCAACCATACATTGATGTCTTTCTCCCTCTCTGCCTCTCTCCCTTCCACCCTCTTTCTAAAAATAATGAAACAAAATCTTTTTTTTAAAAAAAAGAGTGAAATTTTACCATTCCCAAAACCATGGATGGACCTAGAGGGTATTATATTTAGTGAAATAAGTCAGTCAAAGAAAGACAAATACCATATGATTTTACATACATGGAATCTAGAGAACAATATAAACAAACATAGATATAGAGAATGGACTGATGGTTGCCAGAGGGGCAGGGGGACTGGGTGAAAAAGTGAAGGAATTGAGAAGTACAGATTGGTAGTTACAAAACAGTCATGGGAATGTAAAGTACAGTATAGGGAATACAGTCAATATTTATTATGGCTCCAGGTAGGTATTTGAAATATCAGGGGAGACCACTTTGCAAAGTATAAGATTCTCTAACCACTATGCTGTACACCTGAAACTAACACAAAATAATATTGAATGTAAACTGTAATTAAAATTACAAACTGGACCTGTGTGAAAAAATAAGCTTTCACTTAAAAAAAAAACAAAAACAAACAAACAAACAAAAAAAAAAAAACAGGAAATTAACACTGATACAAGCCACAGTGCTTATTTGTATTTCACCAGTTTTGCCCTCCGCACTCATTTGTGTGTGTGTGTGTGTGTATTTCTCTGCAACTAGAATGTATAGCTTCATGGAACTACTTACCACCAAAATTAATGCTCCCTAGTGGCTGTGTTTATAGCCAGATCTATCACCCTTCATCCTTAACCCTTGGGTCTATTTATGGGTTCTTTATTATGTTCCATTGTTCTGTGAGTCCATTGACCCCTGTGCTAACAGCACACTATCTTTATTACTGTAACTATTTAACAACCCTTAACATCAGGTTGAGTGCTTCCTCCCACTTTCTTTTCCTTTTTCAAAATTATTTTTAGCTGTCCTAGGTCCTAATCTTTTCTATGTCTACAAAAATTTTTGCAGAAATTTTGATAGGAATTGTGTAAAATCTATAGATCAATTTGGGAAGTATCGACATCATTACTATGTTAACTCTTCTAATACAGGAACATGGTATATCTCTTTATTTAGATCTTTGATTTTTTCTATCTGGATTTTAAACTTTTAAGTATATGAAGTATGCATAAGTATTTTAACATTTTATACCTTAGTATTTATTTCATTTGTAGGGTTTGTTTTGTTTTGTTTGTTTGTTTGCTTGCTTGCTTTTGGTAAATTCCTTGGGCTTGTCTACACAGTTAGGTCATCTGCAAACAGAGAAAGTATTTTTCTTCCCTTCCAATCTAAATATTTATTAAGAGGTTAGATATTATGTTAAATGTTCTTAACCACAGTAAAGTAATTTTTTAAAGAAATAGACAAAAATAATCATTGCGAGTTTAATGGAAAGTGAGCTGTCCTTTATATATCTGTATATACTTCCCTTGGAACACTGCATGAGAAGGTATACTTAAAGGCCAACAAAACGGAAATGACAACCACTTACTGGGAAACAAATACTATTTGTCAAACATTTTTATATAAAAATAGATATAGGGGCTTGCCGTGACTCATAATGAGGAATTTATCAGATTTTGCTCATTTTGTAAAATGTCCCTCAGTGAAGAACTTAGGATTGTCATCATCCTCTCACCACTTTTTATTCACCACACTTCCTTTGGATGAAGTTTCCAAATTAGATTTTCTGTTGAGTTTTCTCTTAAAATGGTTTTCATTAATAACTAATTAATCAATTAAACCATATTGAGTACTTGCTTTGTTCCAGGCTTTTGTTTAAGTCCCAAATAAGATGTATAAAGCATCCTTTTTCTTGAGCTCTATCTGGGACACAAATACTCAAAACAATGTATACCAGTGGAAGTTTGTATGAGGTAGGAACACAAAGTCAGAATAGTTAAATCAAACAGTGGTAGACAGAATGTGTGTTGGTTGGTGGAACACAGTCAGCAAAACTCTCAACGTGAAGTGATGCTTTAGCTGGTGATTTCTCAAAGTTTGACTAGAGATAAGAGGGCCCAGGTAGATCTTTTTTTTAAAGATTTTATTTATTATTTTCAGAGAGAAGGGAAGGGAGAGAGGCAGAGAGGGAGAGAAACATCAGTGTATGGCTGCCTTTCACCTGCCTCCAGCTACAGACCTGGCTGGAGACCTGGCTAGCAACCTGGTTATGTGCCCTGACTGGGAATGGAACCAGTGATCTTTGGGTTCGCAGGCCAGCGCCTTATCCACTGTGCCACCAGCCAGGACTCCAGGTAGATCTTTTAAAGTCTTGCAGGTGACTTCTTGAGGTCCAGATTTTTTTAAAAAATTTTTATTTATTATTTTTCAGAGAGAGGGGAAGGCAGAGAGGCAGAGAGGGAGAGAAACATCAATGTATGGTTGCCTTTCACCTGTCTCCAGCTACAGACCTGACTGGAGACCTGGTTTGCAACCTGGTTATGTTGCCCTGGCTGGGAATCGAACCAGTTGAGATCCAGATTTTATCTGTACTTGCTCTCTGGTTCCTGTTTCAAAATTGTGTTATGTTCATTAGATTTCATGAAAGGGGCTCCTTGTAAAGCTTGACAGCTTAGACTTAAAACACATATAAGACATTCACCTTGACTTGTGTGGCTCAGTTGGTTGGAGCATATTTTGGTTAAAGGGTTACAGGTTCAGTCCCTGATCCGTACATGTACAATTCCCAATCAGGGCTCATATGTGAGGCAATCAATTGATGCTTCTCTCTCACATCTATGTTCTTCTCTCTCCCTTCCTCTACTTCTAAAAAGCAATGAAAAATATGTTCTCTGGTGAGGGATAAGTAAATATATAAATTAACGTGTATGTAAGACATTGAAACAGCATCACCATTTCCCCTCTCATCATCCAATATTACTGGTGAGAAAGAGGAAAATAGCCCCTGACATGTGAGTTGGTCTGGCACTCACAGCTAGTTCTAGTTCTCCTGTGATCATAAACAAATTCACAGAACACCAACAACCAACAAGGCCTCTGTGACGGTGATAAAGTAATGCAAAAACAAGATCACTGCAGTCTTGTAAGATTACAGACAAAACAGGAATGTTGTCCAAGTCTCAGAAGTGAACAAATATCCCCCTCTTCTGGTTAAGATGAGGAACCACTGCTGCTTTCCTAGTATTATGGTTTCACAGTGTTGATTGTAAACATACCTTGTCTTTTCTTTTTTTCTTTTTTTTAGTATATGTGCTGCCGAAGTGAGCACTATCTTGTCTATTTTTTTAAGGACTTTATTCATTATTTTTAGAGAGAAGGGCAGGGAGGGAGGAAGAAAGGGAGAGAAACAGTCAATGTATGGTTGCCTTTCACTTGACTCCTGGCTGGAGACCTGGCTTGCAACCTGGTTACGTGCCCTGACTGGGAATTGAACCAGCGACCCTTGGGATCGCAGGCCAGTGCCAATCCACTGAGTATCTTGTCTTTAGATATTACAACATATATCTTGTCTCCTTTAATAACAAGTATTGATTTTGCTTATTTCAATCCCAGGCTCCAAGTTCAGAATAAAACTATTAGGTTGGTCAAAAAGTTTATTTAGTTTTTATCATAAGATGGCTCTAGTAGCATTTAGTTGGCTTTAATTTCATTCAAAATAATTTTGTTAGACTGTATTGTAACAGCTGTCATATCATCATAACAGCACGCATTAAAAAAAACTTACCAAAATTTGTGAATTTTTGTGTAGTCATTTTAATATTAAAGATGGAAGAAAATAAGCCACACTTTTGGCATATTATGCTTTATTCTTTCAAAAAAGATAAAAATGCAACTGAGAGTGGGTGGATGCGGAAGGGGACAGAGGGGAGGAAAAAGGGGATGAATGTGATAAAACAACAATAAAATTAAATTTTAAAAAATGCAACTGAAACACAGAAAGATTTGTGCAGTGTATGAAGAACATTCTGTGACCAATTGAATGTGTCAAATGTGGTTTGAGAAGTTTCGTGCTGGAGATTCCTCACTGGACAATGTTCCACAGTAGAGCAGACCAGATGAAGTTGATAGCGATCCAATCAAGACATTGAGGACAATCAGTGTTATACCACATGGGAGATAGCTGACATTCTCAAAATATCCAAATTAATAAGGTTATTGGTGAAAATTTTAAATATGTATTTTATTTTACAGAAAAAAATCATACAGGTTTTTAGCCAACCCAATATTAAGGTGTTTTTTATGCCTAAACTATCTTTGGGTTTCCTGCAAAGGACATTAGGGAATACAAAGATTTGCTCTTCAATTCTATAAAAGGACAATAAGAATAAGTTTTTATCATTTTAATTGGCATATTACTATATTTAGATTCAGAAAAAATAAAGGAAATTAATAGAATTCTATAATTATAATTATCAAAGCTCTGAAAATTCCATGAACTTCCTGGGCTCAAAGTATTGACATTAGCCCTGATGACAGTAAGCTCAAACCTCTCAAGGACCCATAAATTATCTCCTTATATGTTTTTAAGTATATTTTATTGATTATGCTATTACAGTTATCCCATTTTACCCCATTTGTCCCCCTCTGCTTGATACCCCACTCCCTCCAGCAATACCCCCTTAGTTCATGTCCATGTGTTGTGCATATAAGTTCTTTGGTTTCTCCATTTTCTTTTTTAAGATTTTATTTCATTATTTTTAGAAAGAGGGGAAGGGAGAGAGGCAGAGAGGGAGATAGACATCAATGTATGGTTGCTTTTCACCTGCCTCCAGCCACAGACCTGACTGGAGACCTGGTTTGCAACCTGGTTATGTGCCCTGGCTGGGGAATCGAACCTGCGACCTTTGGGTTCGCAGGCCAGCTCCTTATCCACTGTGCTACCAGCCAGGGCTCTCCATTTTCTATAGTATTCTTAACATCATCCTGTCTATTTTGTATCTACCAATTATGCTTCTTAATCCCTGCACCTTTTCCCCCATTCACCCCCTTCCAATTCCCAGCTGATAATCTTCCAAATACTCTCCATATCTATAATTCTATTCCTGTTCTGGTTGTTTGCTTAGTTAGGTGTTTTTTTTAAAGAGTCAGTTGTTGATAGTTGTGAACTTGTTGCCTTTTTAATGATCATGATTTTCTAAAGATTTTATATATTTATTTTTTAGAGAGAGGGGAAGGGAAGAAGAAAGAGAGGAAAAGAAACATCAATGTGTGGTTGCCTTTTGTGTGCCCCCAATGGGACCTGGCCTGCAACCCAGGCATGTGCCCTGACTAGGAATCGAACTAGCAACCTTCTGGTTCTCAGGCCAGCGTTCAATCCACTGAGCCACACCAGCCAGGGCTAATGTTCATGGTTTTGATCTTTTTCTTAAAGTCCCTTTAATATTTCATGTAATAATGGCTTGGTGAATGATGAATTCCTTGAGCTTTAATCTGTGTGGGAAGCACTTTCTCTGCCCTTCCATTTTAAATGATAGCTTTGCTGGATAGAGTGATCTAGAATGTAGGTTCTTGCTTTACATCACTTTGAATACTTCTGGCCAGTCCCTTCTTGCCTGCAAAGTTTCTTTTGAGAAATCAGCTGATAGTCTTATGGGAACTCTTTTAGAGGTTACTCTCTTCTTTTCTCTTGTTACTTTTAAGATTATCTCTTTATCTTTAACCTTTGGCATTTTAATTATGATGTGTGTTGGTGTGGTCCTCTTTGGGTCCAACTTACTTGGGACTCTGTGCTCCCTGGACATGCATGTCTATTTCTTTTGTCAAATTAAGGAACTTTTCTTTCACTATTTTTTTAGTAAGTTTTTTATTTCTTCCTCTCCCTCTTTTTCTTCAGTATCCCTGTGATTTATATGTTGGCACATTTGAAGATGTCCCAGAGGTTCCAAAATGTCTCCTCATTTCTTGGAATTCTTGTTTCTTCTTTTTGTTCTGGTTGAATGTTTCTCTCTCTCTTATGTTCCAAATCATTGGTTTGAATTCTGGCTTCTTTTCCTTTTCTGTTGGTTTCCTATGGATTATTCTTTATTTCACTCAGTATAACCTTAATTTCTTCCTTTATGTATTTGCCACATTCAAGGAATTCTCTGAGCATCCTGATAACCAGTGTTTTGAACTCTTCATCTATAGTTTTGTTCTGTTCTTTCATTTGGGCCTTGTTTCATTGTCTCCTCAATTTGGCAGCCTCCCTGTGTTTGTTTCTGTGTATGAGGTAGAGCTGCTTTTATTTCCTGTCTAGTAGCATGGCCTATGTAGCAAAGGTGCCCATAACTTGTGTGGGGCAGAGCTTTAGGTCAATGCCAAGGCGGGGCCACCTGCTTTGTGGCTGTACGACAAGGGCTCAAACAAGGCACAATGCCACTGCCTGGCTTCTTGCTGTTTGCCGGGCACTAACCCCTTTTCCAGTCAATTCACTTCCTTATGGTGGGTGACTAGTGCCCTTTCAGCTGCCCTAAGAAACAAATACAATTATCCTTATACCACTTTATTAATTCCTCTTTGTCTTCTACATGAATTTCATATCATTGATGGAATTTCAAAAGCCCAGAGGGACACAGGGCACAGCACCCAGCGGGTGGGTGTCAACCCAATCCAGCTCAGAGCAGAGTGCTGGTCAGAGAGGAAAATCAGACAGAAGAACCAGTGAAAGAACAGCAAGCTCAGGACTGGGAGGCAGAAGCTGAATCCAGCAGTATCCTGCTTGGAATATTTCTGCAGGAGAAAGAAGAAAAAGCTCTGAAAAGGCCCTTCACTAGATACCAGGAGCTGCCCAGTTCCCAGGGTCAACATGGTGCAAACCTCCCCCTTGCATAGCTTTCCACAGTCATATATTGTCCTTCAGGTTGCAGCCTAATACGTCATCAGGTTTTAAGTTATAGTTAATTTCCAACCTCATATGTTGCCCCCTCCTTTCTCTTACCCATTTTTACCTTCTTCCTTTCTCTTCTTATTGTGGACATAAATTCTATTTATCTCTAGCAACAACTTGTTTCCATTCCACCTTTACTACTTCCCCTCTCCAACCTCTCTAAACCATTTGCAATTCTCAATAACCATTTTAAACCCTTTTTCCTATTCTTAAATGTCCACATTCACAACCTACCATTATTAATCTTACTTGGTAGTTGTGGATAAGATTGTTGTTAATACATTTCTTCAGCCATGACTGGTGGCATGGTGGATGAGGCGACGCCTACAAACCCACAGGTTGCTGGTTTGATTGCCAGCCAGGTCACATAACCAGGTTGCAAACCAGGTCTCCAGCCAGGTCTGTAGCTGGTGGTAAGTGTGAGACAACCATACATTGATGTCTCTCCTCCTCTCTGCCTCTCTCCATTTCCCTCTCTCTAAAAATAATAAATAGAAAAAATATTTTAAAAAATACATTTCTTCAAGCTCGTATCTAGATAATCACTATTTTTGTATTTCAGATCTCAAATCTTATCACTCCCTTCTCCTAGTCCTTCTCGCCTTCCTCCTGCCCCTTCTATTTTTAATTTTAAATGTAAATTACTCCCTGGCTGGTGGCATAGTGGATAAGGTGCTGGCCTGTGAACCCAAAGGTCACTGGTTTGATTCCCAGCCAGGGCACATAACCGGGTTGCAAGCCAAGTCTCCAGCCAGGTCCATAGCTGGAGGCAGGTGAAAAGCAACCATACACTGATGTCTCTCCCCCTCTCTGCCACTCTTCCTTCCCCTCTCTCTCTAAAAATGATCAATAAAGTCTTTAAAAATATAAAAATTTAATGTAAATTATTTCTTATCTCAGCCTGGTTTACATTCCTCACTTTCAGTATTCCTAGTCCCTCTACCCTCTCTTCCATCTTATCCCTAACCAACCTATATAAATCATAGCTTATTTGTTGTTAATAGTGCAGAGAGGAACGCTTTCTCCAGTTAGATCCCTATTATTAGTTACATATATAATTTTTAAAAGATTTTATTAATTAATTTTCAGAGAGAGGGAAAAGTAGAGAGGATAAGAAATATATATATTTCTTCTCTTATTCCACTCCACCTTCCCACCTTCCCTCCTCCCATTTTCACCTATGGGGTGAAATTTACCTTTTTTTCTATACCTCATCTCTATTCCTCACTTTTATTATCCCCCCTCCCTTTTCCCTCACAAAATTACTTTTTTCTCAGTCACTTCATATTTGTTTTTCCTTTCTTTCCTTTTTTTTTTTTTTTTTTTTTTTTTTTTTTTTTTTTTTTTTTTTTTTTTTTTTTTTTTTTTTTTTTTTTTTTTTTTTTTTTTTTTTTTTTTTTTTTTTTTTTTTTTTTTTTTTTTTTTTTTTTTTTTTTTTTTTTTTTTTTT
>PVIW01013063.1:14170-29134 GCA_004026585.1 Noctilio leporinus | reverse complement strand
TGCATCTCTCTGATGACTAGTGATGTTGAGCATTCTTTCATATGCCTCTGGGCCCTTTGTATATCTTCCTCAGTGAGTTGTCTGTTCAGGTCCTTTGCCCATTTTTTAATTGGGCTGTCTGTCTCCCTGGTGTTGAGTCGCATTAGTTCTTTATATATTTTGGAGATCAGACCCTTGTCTGAGGTATCATTGGCAATTAAGTTTTCCCATACAGTTGGTTCCCTTTGAATTTTGCTGATATTTTCTTTAGCTGAACAGAAACTTTTCAATTTGATATAGTCCCATTTGTTGATTTGTTCTTTTATTTCCTTTGCCCTTGGTGAAGTATCAGTAAACATATTTCTGCATAGGATATCCAAAAGTTTACTGCCTATATTTTTCTCCAGGACCTTTATGGTGGCACTGCTTATGTTTAAATCCTTTACCCATCTTGAGTTTATTTTGGTGTATGGTGTAAGTTGGTGGTCTAGTTTTATCTTTTTGCATGTTGCTGTCCAGTTCTCCCAACACCATTTGTTGAAGAGACTGTTTTTCCTCCATTGGATGTTCCTTCCCCCTTTGTCAAACATGAGTTGACCATAGAGTCCTGGGTTAATTTCTGGGCTCTCTATTCTGTTCCATTGATCTATATGTCTATTCTTATGCCAGTACCAGGCTGTTTTGATGACAGTAGCCTTGTAGTATTGTTTGAAGTTCGGTATTGTGATTCCTCCTACCTTGTTCTTCTTTTTTTTTTGCTTGATTGCGGTGTGGATTCGTGGGCGTTTTTGGCTCCATATAAATTTTTGAAGTATTTTTTCTATTTCTGTGAAGTCTGTCATTGGTATTTTAATTGGGATTGCATTGAATATGTAGATTGCTTTGGGTACTATGGACATTTTAATGATGCTAATTCTTTCCATCCATGAACATGGTATATGCTTCCATTTATTTGCGTCTTCCTTGATTTCTTTCTTCATTGTTCTGTAGTTTTCTGAGTACAGGTCTTTTACCTCCTTAGTTAACTTTATTCCTAGGTACTTTATTTTTCTTGTTGCTGTGGTAAATGGGATTTATTTTTTCACTTCTATTTCTATTGAGAAACGTCACAACCTTGAAGCCACTTTGCAATATGCAGAATACAGTATTGGCTTCAAAAAAATTTTTGTGCACTTTCATTATTTAAATGTATCCAGCTGCTATCATATTCCTCAAAAAATTAGCAAACTATGTTCGTTCAAGTAAATTAATTTAGTTTTAGTTTAATTGGAGATCTGGCCAGGTCTCCAGCCAGATCCAAAGTTGGATGCAGGTGAAAGGCAACCATAATTGGGATGAGGATGAAAGAAAAACAAAACAGGATTTCCAGCCAAGATGGAGGCATAGATAGACACAATGTGTCTCCCTTCACAACTAAGAAAGAATACAACTATCTTAAAACTAAAAACCACCAGAAACACAAGAAAAATAAAGATATTAAGGAGATATAGAGTAGTATCCAATAGGCTGACTAGGTTCAAATAGGGACATCACCAGGGGTAGATCCAGGAAGTAAAGGAAGTGCACCTCACGACAGGATACAAGACATGGTGGACAGAGTGACAGTCAGCTAGCTGGAGGGAAGGACCTACCGAAGACCAATACCACAACCAAAACCCAAGTACAAACAAATAGCCCAAATAAATGACATTAAGAGCATCCCAAGAGCATCAAGTTTAGGAGATCAAGGAGACTGTACCACTCCTACCACAGGACTCCTACCATAGAAGGTCACACCACAAGGACAGGGTATCAAAGCAGACCAATCTAAGAAGCAGAAAAAAACCAGAAGAGTCACCTAAAATGGGGAGACAAAGAAACAAGTCCCAGTCGAAAGGAAAGGAGGAATCACCAGAGAGACTGCTAAATAAAATAGAGGCAAGCAAACTATCAGACTTGGAATTCAAAATAATGATGATAGAGAAGCTCAATGAGCTCAATGAGCTAAAAAAAAAAAAAAAAAGAAAGAAAAGAAAAGAAAAGAAAGAAAAACTGCAAACAACTCCAGGAGAACTTTGAAGAATTACAGGGAAGCTCCAAGGAACTTACTGAGAACTACACCAGCATTAAAAAAGACATAGAAACTATCAATTAGAGCCAAGAGAAAATATAGAATATAATTCTGAATTGAAGAACACAGTAAAAGGAATCAAAACCAAGCTATCTGAAGTAGAGGATCAGATCAGACAAAGTAGATTTCACAACAAAGTCCATAAAGAGACAAAGAAGGACATTTCATAATACTTAAGGGGACAATCCATCAAGATGATACAACCCTAGTAAACATATATGCACCTAATATAGGAGCACCTAAATATATAAAGAAAATCTTAGATGACTTTAAGAAAGATATTAACATCACCCTGGCTGGTGGCTCAGTGATAGGCTCTGGCCTGTAAACCCAAAAGTCACTGTTTTGATTCCCCAGCTAGGGTGCATAACCAGGTTACAAGCCAGGCCTCCAGCCAGGTTCATAGCTGGAAGCAGGTGAAAGGCAACCATACATTGATGTTTCTCTCCATCTCTGCCTCCCTCCCTTCCCCTCTCTCTAAAAATAATAAATAAAATCTTTTTTAAAAGAAAGAAAGAAGCCCTGGCTGGTGGCACAATGGCTAAGGCGCCAACCTGTGAACCCAAATGTCGCTGGTTCGATTCCCCAGCCAGGGCACATTAATGAGGTTGCAAGCTAGGTCTCCAGCCAGTTCTGTGGCTGGATGTAGGTGAAAGGCAACCATACACTAATGTTTCTCTCCCTCTCTGCCTCACTTTCTTCCCCTCTCTCTAAAAATAATAAAATCTTTAAAAAAAAAAAAAGAAAAGAAAAGAATAGAACCTGTGTTTAAAAAGAAAGAAAGAAAGAAAGAAAGAAAGAAAGAAAGAAAGAAAGAAAGAAAGGGCAACATGCCCATATAGGGAATTTTAATACTCCATTATCAACAATGATTAGATCTTCCTAGCAAAGAAACACCAAAGATATTGTGGTATTGAACAACACTCTAGATCAAATTAACTTAATTGATATATACAAAATATTTCACCCCAAGGATACAAAGTACACATTCTTTTTAATTGCATGTGGAACATTCTCAAAGATAGACCACACATATGGTAGGACACAAAACAAGCCTCCATAAGAAAATTGAAATCATACCAAGTATCTTTAAAATGGCTTAAAACTAGAAATCAATCTCAAGAGAAAAAAAAAGAACCCAAAGCATTCAAATTCATGGAGACTGAATAAGACACAATTAAATAATAAATGGGTTAACAATGAAATCAAGGAAGAAATCAAAAAGTTCCTGGAAACAAATTAAAATTAACCCATAGCAGCCCAAAATCTATGGGACACAGCAAAGGCAGTCCTGAGAGGGAAGTTCATAGCAATACAGACCAATGTAAAAAGAATAGGAGAACCTCAAATAAACAACCCTAAAGCTATAAGAACTAGAGGAACAACAACAAACAAAGTGCAGAGCAAGTAGCAGTAAGGAAATAAGATCAGAACAGAAATAAATGACATAAAGGCTAAAAAAACAATTTAAAGGACTAATAAATCCAGGAGCTGGTTCTTTGAAAAGATAAACAAAATTGATAAGCCTTTAACAAGAGTCATCAAAAAAAATAGAGAAAAGACCCAAATAAATAAAATCAGAAGTGAAAGAGGAGAAATCACAACCAATACTACAGAAATACAAAGGATTGTAAGAAATTACTATAAACGACCATCTGACAAGGAATTTGACAACCTAGTGAAATTGAAGCAGTAGTCAAAATTATAAAAATTTAAAAAAAAATCCTCCCAGCACACAAAAACCCCAGGCCAGATGGCTACACAGGCAAATTTTACCAAATATCTAGGGAGGAACTAACTCCTGTCCTTCTCAACCTATTCCATAAATTCAAGAAGAGAAAAGACTTCCAAACTCTTTCTATGAGGTCAATATAATTCTAATCCCAAAACCAGGTCAAGACACAACAAAGAGAGAAAACTACAGACCAATATCACTGATGAACATAGATGTTAAAATCCTCAACAAAATATTGCCAAATGGAATTCAGCAATACATTAAAAAGACCATGTACCATGATCAAGTGGGATTCATCCCAGGGATGCAAGGGTGGTACAACATTCACAAATCAATAAATGTAATACACCACATAAATAAAATGAAAGATAAAAACAATATGATCATATCAATAAATGCTGAAAAAGCATTTCATAAAGTACAGCAACAATTTATTATAAAAATGCTCAGCAAAGTGGGAATAGGAAAACATACCTCAACATAATAAAGGCCATATATGAGAAACATGAAGCCAACATCATACTCAATGGGCAAAAACTAAAAGCTTTCCCCTAAGATCAGGAATAAGACAACGGTGTCCACTCTCTCCACTTTTATTCAACCTGAAAGTTCTAGCCATAGTGATCAGACAAGAAAAAGGAATCAAAGGCATCCAAATTTGAAAGGAAGAAATAAAACTGTCATTATTTGCAGATGACATGATAGTGTACATAAAAACCCAATAGATGACACCAAAGAACTACCGAAACTTGTCAGTGAAAATAGCTGGATACGAAGTCCATATCCAGAAATCAAAAGCATTTTTGTACACCAACAATGAAACATCAGAGATACAAACTAGAAAACAAATCCTATTTACTATAGCAACAAGAAAAATAAAGTACCTCGGAATAAACTTCACCAAGGAGGTAAAAGATACCAACAAGCAAAACAGAACCAGATACATGAATACAGTGAATAGATCTTCAGTGGGCATGGGGGAAGGGGAGGGGGTGGGGGAAGAGGGGAGGAAGAGGCAAAGAAAGGGAGCAGTTTAGTCAAGAAACTAGTATGGAAGAACCATGGACATGGACAACAAGTGGGTTGACTTTGGTGGGGGGGGAGTGAGTGAGTGGGGAAGGGGACAAAGGAGAGTAAAAACAATACACAACAATAAAATTAAATTTAAAAAAAATAACTGCAAAACACTGATGAAAGAAATTAAGGAAGATACATATAAATGGAGGCATATCTCATGTTCATGGATTGGAAGAATTAACATCATTAAAATGTCCATACTATCCAAAGCAATTTATAGTTTCAGTGCAATCCCTATTAAAATACCAATGACATATTTCACAGATCTAGAAAAAATACTTCAAAAATTTACATGGAGCCCAAAATGCTCATGAATAGCCTCAGTAATCTTGAGAAAGAAAAACAAAGTAGGAGGAATCACAATACCAGATATCAAACTATACTTCAAGGTCACTGTAATCAAAACAGTCTGGTACTTAGCATAGGAATAAACATATAGATCAATGGGACAGAAGAGAGCTCAGAAATAAACCCAGGATTCTATGGTCAAATAATTTTCAACAAAGTGGGAAGGGCCATAAAACAGAGTGAAAATAGCTTTTTCAACAAGTAGTATTGGGAAAACTGGACAAGGACATGCAAAAAAATAAAGTTAGACAACCAACTTATATATACACCAGAATAAACTCAAGAGGGATAGAGGACTTAAATATAAACCATAAAAGTCCTGGAGGGAAACATGGGCAGTAAAATTTCAGATATCCCATGCAGCAATATTTTCACTGATACTTCGCAAGGTAAATAAAGGAACAAATAAACAAATGAGACTACATCAAACTGAAAAGTTTCTGCTCAGCTAAAGAAAACATCAGCAAAATGAAAGGGAAACAACCATATGGGAAAACATATTTGCCAATGATATCTCACACAAGGGTTTGATCTCCAAAATATATAAGGAACTTATACAACTCAACACCAGGGAGACAGACAGCCCAATTAAAAAATGGGCTCCCTTAAGTATTATGAATTGTCCTTTTTTGTCTTTTTATGGCCTTCATTGTAAAATCTATTTTGCCTGATGTAAGTATTGCTACACCAGCTTTATTTCATGTCCATTTGCTTGATATATATTTTTCCATCCCTTTACTTTCAGTCTTGTGTTGATCTTTTGTTCTGAGGTGGGTCTGTTGTAGACAGCATATATGTAGGTCATGTTTTCTTATCCACTCAGCTACCCTATGTCTTTTGATTGGTACATTTAATCCATTTACATTTAAGGTTATTATTGATAGACACTTATTCATTGACATTTTCCTCCTTTGTACTTGTGTTCCTTTCTTCATCTTTTTAAAGTAAACCCTTTAGCATCTCTTGCAATGCTGGTTTGGTGGAGATGTGTTTTTTTAGCCTTCTTTTGTCTGGGAAACTCCTTATTTCACCTTCCATTTTGAACGAGAGCCCTGCTGGAACAAGAGCAGTCTTGTTTGGAGGCCTTTGGTTTTCGTTGCTTGAAATATTTTTTGCCATTCCCTTCTGGCTCATAGTGTTTCTGTTTAGAAATTAGTTGATAGCCTTATCGGAGCTCCCCTGTATGTTATTAGCTGTTTCTCTCTTGCTGCCCTTAGGGTTCTCTTTATCTTTGAATATTGACATTTTAATTATGATATGTTTTGGTGTAGGCCTGTTTGGGTTCATCTTCATTGGGACCCTCTGTGCTTCCTGGACTTGGGTAATTTTTTCTCTCACCAAGTTCAGAAAGTTTTCTGTCATTACTTTTTCAAACAGATTTTCTATCCCATGCTTCTCTTCTTTTCCTTCTGGTATCCCTATGATATAGATATTATTGTGTTTCATGTTGTCCTGCAGCTCTCCTAAAACCTCTTCATTCTTTTTCAGTCTTTTTTTCATTTTGTTGCACTGTCTGGGAATTTTTTTCTACATTGTTCTCCAGCTTGCTGATCCAATACTCTGCTTTCTCTAACCTGCTTTTGACTCCTTCTACTATATTCTTCAATTTGGAAACTGTATTCTTCATTTTCTTCTGGCTCTTATTGATGGTTTCTATGTCCTTTTTAATGCTGGTGTAGTTCTCAGTAAGTTCCTTGGAGCTTCCCTGTGGTTCTTCATAGTTCTCCTGGAGTTGTTTGTAGTTTTCTTTGAGCTCGCTGAGCTCATTGAGCTCCATCATTATTATTTTGAATTCTATGTCTGATAGTTTGTTTGCCTCTATTTTATTCAGCAGTTTCTCTGGGGATCCCTCCTTTCCTTTTGATGGGGACTTGTTTCTTTGTCTCCTCATTTTAGGTGACTCTTCTGGTTTGTTTCTGCTTCTTAGATTGGGCTGTTTTGACTTCCTATTCTTGTGGTATGGCCTTCTGTTTTGTAGAGGTTCACTTTCTTTACTTCCTGGATCCATCTCTGGTGATGTCAGATCATGTCCCAGTTTGGGCCTAGTCAGACTGTTGAAGCCTACCAGAGATCCATTCTCTTTGTCTGTGTCCTTCAGTCTTTAATCCAGTTATTCTATGACAGCTGTCAGATGTAGGTTCAGATGGGCTGTCCAGATTAATTCAGTTGTAACCCAATCAACCTGCGATCTGTAGTCACCTTAGGCACTGCTAGGCAGGGCAGGTTAATTCAGTTTTCAATCCAATCAATCTATGATCAGATACCAGTTTCGGGCACCACTAGGAAGAGCAGATTGACTCCTATAGGTGGGGCAATGATGTCCCCTGAGTGGAAGCCACTTAGTCTGCTTACAGTGTTGGGGGTGAGTTAGCACTGGGACCCCGTTGGCTGCACCCTCATCTCTCTCCTCAAAGCCACTGCCACAAACCCTCCTTTAGCATCTCTAGTCCATTCTGCCCTCCTTCTGCTGGATCCCAAGGTAAGTGGGAGTCAATGTATTTTTGTGGGTGGTCACTTCAATAATTTTCTGTCTCTAGCCCTCTCAGGCTAGCAAACCCCTGGCTTTTCATATTTTATAGCTGGTTGCTGTTTTACTCTCTGCTGTGTTGCTGTAGGTTGGGAAGACCAGTTTGGGGTCTAGACCCCATGCTTCTCAGGTGAAACCCCTGGCTGCTGTGATGTTTCTCCATCCCTTCAGTTGCCGCCTATGGGAGCCCAACACACCCTCTCAAGTCTCTGCACTTCTTACCAGTCATGTTGTGATGAGGCAGCCTCTTCTGTTCTGTCTGTGGTTATAAGCCTTCTCTCTAGCTGGTGTTCTGTTGGTTATTCCTTATGATTTCTCCCCAATTAATTTGTAATTCCAGATTGGTCCTGGGAGGATATTGGTATAGCTCTACTTATTCCTTCACCATCTTCATTCTTAGTCTTGATTTCTTTTTTTTTTTTAAGATTTTTTTATTTATTATTTTCAGGGAGAGGGGAAAGGAGAGAGACAGAGAGGAAGAGAGACATCAATGTACGGTTGCTTTTCGCCTGCCTCCAGCCACAGATCTGGCTGGAGACCTGGCTTGCAACCTGGTTATGTGCCCTGGCTGGGAATCGAACCAGCGACCTTTGGGCACCTTATCCGGCACCTTATCCACTGTGCAACCAGCCAGGGCTAGTCTTCATTTCTGATCCCTCACAATAGAGGATATAAAATTTATTTAAGATTTTAAAATTTCATTATTTTTAGACAGAAGGGCAGGGAGGGAGGAAGAAAGGGAGAGAAACATCAGTGTATGGTTGCCTTTCAACTGCCTCTAGCTATAGATCTGGCTGAAGACCTGGCTTTGCAACCTGGTTATGTGCCCTGACTGGGAATTGAACCAGCGACCTTTGGGTTTGCAGGCCAGCACCAATCCACAGAGCCACCAGCCAGGGCTAGTTATTTATTTATTTTAAAAGATTTTGAGCCCTGGCTGGTGGTTCAGTGGATAGACAACGGCCTGTGCACCCAACATTTGCTGATTCAATTCCCAGTCAGGGCACATAACCAGGCTGCAAGCCAGGTCTCCAGCCAGGTCTGTAGCTGGAGAAAGGTGAAAGGCAACCACACATTGATGTTTCTCTCCTTTTCTTCCTCCCTCCCTGTCCTTCTCTCTAAAAATAACCAATAAAATCTTTTTAAAATTTTCTATTTATTTTCAGAGAACTGGGAAGGGAGGAAGATAGAAAGAGAAACATCAATTGGTTGCCTTTCATACACCCTCAACTGACCTGAAATCGAAACAGTGACTTTACCAATTACAGGCCTGCACTCAATTCACTGAGCTCACCAGCTAGGAAAGAGCTTATTTATTTTTAATTTTAGTTTCTGGGGACAGCAGGTGCTCACAATTCGTTTGCTAGGTGATTGGTGACCAAATAGGTATAGTTGGATATTTCTGTCTCTTAATTATCTGATATTAAATTATGACCTTATATTCCCATGGTTACCTCTGCAGTGAGACAAAAGCCATTTAAGTTCTCTCCCTGACACCTATTAACCACTTAGCATTGGGCAAGTTATTTAGCCACTTGAATATGCACTACCCTATCTGAAGAAAGAGACTAATAGTCTCTTCTAAAATTGGTGTAAGCACTGTGAGATTATGCATGAAAGCAAGGGATTAAGAATCTGCTTGAGGACAACATGAAATGTAGTAACATCCATATCATAGGGATACAAGGAGGGGGAGAGGAAGAACAAGGGATAGAAAACCTGTTTGAAAAAGTAATGACAGAAAACTTTCCTAACTTGAGGAGAGAAAATGTCATGCAAACTCAGGAAGCACAGAGGGTCCCAAGGAAGATGAACCCAAACAGGCCCACTCCCAAGGCACATCATAATGAAAATGGCAAAGTTCAAAGACAAGGAGAGAATCATAAAAGCAGCAAGAGAGAAGCAGCTAATAACATACAAGAGGGCTTTGATAAGGTTATCAGCTGATTTCTCAACATAAACACAACAAGCCAGAAGGGAATGGCAAAAAATACTTCAAGCAATGAAAAACAAAGGCCTGCAACCAAGAATACTCTACCCAGCAAGGCTGTCATTCGAAATGGAAGGTGAAATAAGGAGTTTCCCAGACAAAAGAAGTCTAAAAGAATACATCTCCACCAAACCAGCATTGCAAGAGATGCTAAAGGGTCTGCTTTAAGAAGACGAAGAAACAGAGAGATAGACAGAAACATGGGTACTAAGGTAAATGGATTAAATGCACCAATCAAAAGACATATGGCAGCTGAATGCATAAAACCCAACTTTAACTTATGAATGCTTTAAAGTGATCTAGTTACTATACCCAAAGAACTCTGAAACACCAATTCATAAGAACCTATATACCCCTATGTTCATAGCAGTGCTATTTACAATAGCCAAGTGCTGGAAACAGCCTAAGTGCCCCATCAGTGGATGACTGGATCAAAAAACTTTGGTATATTTACACAATGGAATGCTGCACAGCAGAAAGAATGAAGTAACTCCTACCCTTTGCAACAACATGGATGGAACTGGAAAGTATTATGCTTAGTGAAATAAGCCAGTGAGTGAAAGACAAATACCATATGATCTCACCCATTACAGGACAATAATGAACAAAACAAACAACAAGCAAAACAGAACCAGGTACATGAATACAATGAATAGATCTTCAGTGGGCAGGTGGGAGTGAGGAGGAAGAGACAAAGAAGGGGAGCAGTTTAGTCAAGGAGCTAGTATGGAAGAACCATAGACATGGACAACAAGTGGGATTGACTTTGGCGGGGGAGTGGGTGGGTGGGGAAGGGGACAAAGGGGAGTAAAAAGGGAATACAAGAACAATAAAATAAAATTAAAAAAAAAAAAACCTGCTTGAAGAAATAACAGAGAACTTCCCTAATTTGGTGAAGAAAATAGACATACAAATCCAGGAAGTACAGAAAGTCCCAAATAAAATAACCCAAAGAGGCCCACACCAAGATACATCATAATTAAAATGCCAAAGAGTAAAAGCAAAGAGGCAATATTAAAAGCAGCAAGAGAAGAGCACCTAAAAGGGGGCTCCCATAAGACTGTTAGCTGATTTCTCAATGGAAACATTTCAGGACAGAAGGGAATGCTATGAAATAGCTAAAGTGATGGAAAGCAAAGACCTATAACAAAGATTACTTTACCCAACAAAGCAATAATTTAGAATTAAAGGATAGTTTCCCAGATAAGAAAAAAGTAGAGAAGTTCATTATCACTAAACCAGTTTTATAAGAGCATTAAAAGAACATCTTTAAGTAGAAAGGAAAAAATCTAAATATGAATAAGAAGACATAGTAAAGAAATAAATTATGCAAGGAAGGGGAGCAGTTTAGATAAGAACCTAGTATAAAGGAGCAATGGACATGGACAACAGGTGGGATTGATTCTGAGGGGAAGGGGTGGGTAGGGAGGGGGACAGAGGGGATCAAAAAGGGGATGGATGTAATACAAGAACAATAAAATTTTTTTTAAATATTAAAAAAAAATAAATGATAACTAACAAAGGCAAACTCATAGTAAAAGCAGTGGCTCAACTAACTACATAGCTAATGTAAAGATTAAAAGGCAAAAGTAGAAAGATTGCATGTACTTACAACAAAAATTAAGATAGACAAAAATGTACCAGTGTTTTGAATTCTGCATCTGATAAGTTGGCTATCTCTGTTTTGTTTAGTTCTTCTATGGTTTTGTTCTCTTCTTTCATTTGGGCCCTATATTTTTTGCCTCCTCCATTAGGCAGCTTCTCTGTGTTTGTTTCTGTGTATTATGTAGAGCTGCTTTTACTCCCTGTCTTAGTAGCATGGCCTATGTAGCAAAAGCACCTGTAAATTGTACAGGGAGCCAAGCCTTAGGTAATTACTAGGGCCACCCACTTCACCACTTTGGGGCTCTGTTTGTGGTGGATGGCTCAGAGAGGGGATAGTACCACTGCCTGGCTCCTGGCAATTTGCCTAGCACTCACCCCCTTTCCAGTCACTTCATCCACTTCCTGTATGCAATTGGCACTCTTTATGGTGCTAGAACCCTGGGCTGTGTGGTCTGGCATGGGACTGGGATCTCTCACTCCAAGGTATTTCTCTCGATTTTTATCCACCACATTCAAATGTGGGACCATCTGTTCCACCACCATCACTTGTCAAAGGCACGCTGCCCTTCTTCCCTGTCTCCTTAATCCTGCCTCTCCTATCCATGTGGATGAATGTGGCTTCTCTAAGTTTTTGGTGCTGGTTTTTTTGTTTGTTTGGTTTTTTTGAGATCTGGTTGTTATTTTTTCTATGGTTGCATGGGGAGGCAAAGCATGCTGTCTATGCCCTCATCTTGACCAAGTCTGTCCTTGGTTAATTTTATACCTCACTATCATACTCGTGTCTCCTTTTGTTTTTAGAAAATTTTCAGCTAACTCTGAGGTTTTCCAGCTAGGCAATCATATCATCTGCAAATAACAATAGTTTTATCTACTTATTTCCTATATTTATAGTTCTATTTTTTCTATTGTCTATGTGTCTGATTTTTATCTTTGACCTGTGAAATAATTTAGAAGTGCTTTTAAATATCCTAATTTTAGTGTGTTTTGTCTTATTGATCTATTTTAATGACTATTTGGTCAGAAAAAAGCAACCTGAAAGATACCTATGCTTTGAAATTTGTTGACATTTACTTTATGGTCTTGAAGGTGGTCACACTTTTATAAATGGTCCATGTGAACTCAAGAACATTGTTTTCTAATTGTTGTACACAGATTTCTATCTGTTCTTTTGATCAATGTTGTTAATTTTATTATTCAAACATTAATTGATATCTTTAATTGATTTTTTGGTCTATGTAATCAACCAATTATGTCTAGTTTTGTGACTAACTTACATTTTAACATTAGTATGGTCTCTGGTTAATAAATGTCCTTCTGGTGCCAGCCTGTGAACCCTAAGGTTGTTGGTTCGATTCTCCAGCCAGGGCACATAACCAGGTTGCAAGCCAGGTTTCCAGCCAGGTCCTAGCTGGAGGCAGGTAAAAGGCAACCACACATTGATGTCTCTCTCCCTCTCCTTTCTCCCTTCCTCTCTCTCTGAAAAATAATAAAATCTTTTTTAAAAAATGAAAAAAAAAAGTCCTTCCTTGAAAACAATATAACCACTTACTCTGGCTTTCATGTTGTTCTTTTCCAGTATTATAATAGTATTTTTCAATTCCACAAGTTTCTAATACTGTTATTGTTTCTATATGGTCAAGGTTTGTTTGTTACACCCACATGTTTACCATTGTCTTTGCTCACCAGCCTTGGCATTTCAGACAGTCTGCCTGGGGTCATTTCCTTCTCCCTGAAGGGCATCCTTTAGATCATCTTTCAGAGAAGGATGCTAATGGTTTCCTTTGCTTGAAAGATAATGTCCTAAGTGTACAATCTCACATTGGCAGTTATTTTCTTTCAGTACTTTGGAATTATTAGTGCACTCTCTCTGATTTTCATTATTGCTGCTCAAAATTCAGCTTTAGTCTTTCCCCCCTTGGCTGTTTTTAAATCTTTACTTTCTTACATTGTGCAGTCTCCTAATACTGTATTTAGTATAGAGATCTATTTCCTTATCATGCTTAGGATAGAGTGTGCTTCTTGAAAGTGAGGACTCATGTTTTCCATAAGCTTTGAAAAGTTGTTAGCCATCATCTCTCCACATACTACCTCTCCCTATGGTCTCTATTAACTTCTTCAGGGACCGCATCAAAACTGATATTAGACCTGTTCATTATATCCTCAATATCACTTCATTCTTCCCACTCTATATTTTCTGTCTCCTTGCCTCTTTAATTTGCCTTCTTATGTCCTTAAATTCTGTCTTTGTATTAGTTATCTATTACTGCATAACAAATTACTCCCACCCCAAACCTCAGATCTTAACATTTATTATCTCATACAGTTTCTAAGGGTCTAAAATTCAGGTGCAGCTTGGCTGGTTGAGGTTGGAGTCAAATATTGGTTGGGCCTGCAGACATGGGAAAGTTTCATTGGGCTTACTCACATGGCTATTGGCTGGAGGCCTCAGTTCTTCATCAAGTGATGTTATAGCACTTCCTAAACTGTTTTCCCAGCACGGCAGCTGGCTGTCCAAGAGCCAGGGATCCATAGAGAGGGGTGCAGGAAACCAGGGTTTCTTTTATGACCTAGTCTCCAGAGTCACAGGCTGTAACTTCTGCTTTTTTCTTTTTGTTAGGCTCAAGGCATTAAGCACTCAAGGGAAAGAGAATAAGGTATCACCTTTTGAAGGGAATGGGCATATTTTAAACCACCAAATATTCCATTTCATTAATTCTTTTTTTAGCTATCTTATCTTCTGTATAATATAACTATTGTGTTTCTAATTTCAAACATTAAATCTTTCATTTTTAGATATTTTGTTTTAGTTATTTGAAACATCCTTGGTTATTTTTATTGCCTTTAGTTCTGTGGTCAATTTTTTAGTCATCTCTTTTATTTTTGAAAGACTGAATGGATAATTGTGCATTCTTTAATTGATAATCCCTGCATCTGGTGTCTGTGGATTTGATTTTGCTGATTTTAATTCACAAGGTCTTCTCTACGAATTTATTTTAAAATATATTATGAGCAAATTTTTATTGGGACTTTATATGTGTGAAAACTAGAAGGCTTCTTTTGAGGATGTATTCTTTCAGAGAGAATTCAACTGTACTTCTGCCAGCATGTTGTGGGTCCTGCTAACCTGCAAAATTATAAATTAATTTATTGACGTGGAGGTTTTGGACTATTCATGTAGAGTGAATTTCAACCTGAAAGCCAAGTTTCAAAATGTTAGATTCCATGAACCCTCTAACCAGATTTAATAAATATTAACACTTTGAAAATGTTAACTTAGAAATTGTCCTTACCCCTTCTGCCTCATTCCCCAGAGGTAACCACAATTTCATAGTTTCCTACTCATAGCATTATACAAATACATGTACAGTATGTGTTTACATTAAAAATATTTTATATGCAACTCAACACCAGGGAGACAGACAGCCCAATTAAAAAATGGGCAAAGGACCTGAACAGACAACTCACTGAGGAAGATATACAAAGGGCCCAGAGGCATATGAAAGAATGCTCAACATCACTAGTCATCAGAGAGATGCAAATTAAAACCACAATAAGATACCACCTCACACCTGTCAGAATGGCAATCATCAGCA
>PVIW01013063.1:0-14070 GCA_004026585.1 Noctilio leporinus | reverse complement strand
TTAGGCTGGTGCAGCCACTGTGGAAAACAGTATAGGGTTTCCTGAAAAAACTAAAAATGGAACTGCCTTTTGATCCAGCAATTCCACTACTTGGACTATACCCAAAGAATCCTGAAACACCAGTTCATAAGAACCTATGCACACCTATGTTCATAGAGGCACTATTTACAATAGCCAAGTGCTGGAAACAGCCTAAGTGCCCATCAGTGGATGATTGGATCAAAAAACTTTGCTACATTTACACAATGGAATTCTATATAGTAGAAAGAAAGAAGGAACTTGTACCCTTTGCAACAACATGGATGGAACTGAAGAGTATTATGCTTAATGAAATAAGCCAGTCAGTGAAGGACAAATATCATATGATCTCACCCATTACGGGACAATAATGAGCAAAACTAACAACAAGCAAAACAGAACCAAGTATATGAATACAAGGAATAGGCCTTCAGTGGTCAAGGGGAACGGGGTTGGGGGGAGGGGGGAGGCAGAGGCAAGAAAGGGGAGCAGCTTAGACAAGAACCTAGTATAGAGGAACCATGGACATGGACAACAGGTGGGATTGACTTTGGGAGGAATGGGTGGGTGGGGAGGGGGACAGAGGGGAGCAAAAAGGGGGTGAATGTAATACCACAACAATAAAATTTTAAAAATATATTTTATGTAACTTGTATTTTTTTTTTTTCTATACATTCCTAGTGAACAGGCAGAGCTTGTTTCTGTTTTGTTTTGTTTTGTTTTAACCATTGACAAATAACACTGACGTGTATATCCAGGCTTTATGGATGTGGCTAAAGCCATAAAGCTTCTGAGAATGGGGAACAACCCAGATGATGAGAGAATGACCACCAGAAAGAAGTCTGTGGCAGAGAGAATAAAGAGAGGATCAAAACGAGCAAGGAGGAGACATGCAAAAAACACCAGTCCTTCCTGGGATGGAAGATCCCGGGCCTTTCCAGGGGCTAATGAAATTATCCGCAAAGCAAAAGTGGGCAACGAAGGGACCGCTCCAAGATGCCGGGAACAAGGAGAGGTAGGCAGGAATCCTGCCTGTGCACCCAGTGTGTCAGTCCAGGTGGCTCCGGGGTCACTCGGAGGTTTGACACAGCGCCCTCTGTCAGTCACCAGAAGGAACCTCTTCTCGCAGTTCCAAACTGATGAATCTCACATGTACCCCCAAGTTGTTGAATCCTATACCCATGATAAAATAGAAAAAGGAGGTAATTTTCTGCACTGTTGGAAGAACACAGACTTCGGGGCCAAATTTTTCACTCATGGGTTTTACTCCTTTTGTTATAATCCTCTTTAAAAAAAAAGAACCGGATATGACCCCGACGTGACTTGAACACGCAACCTTCTGATCTGGAGTCAGACGCGCTACCATTGCGCCACGAGGTCCCAGCGAGCAACTGCCTCTGCATTATTAAAGGCTTCACTGTGCCTGTAGCGTCCTGGCTCAGAGATCAGATATATGCATTCTCTTGAATTACAGCACACATTTAAAAGGAGAAAGAGCTCCAGCATTATTTCTCTCGGTTTGAGGCAGGGGCGCTTCTGGGGCATCGGCGCCTGAGTGCAGCGCCAAGTAAGAACCATCACAGACAGCGCCTTGGATCCCATCCCTCCCCATCTGGGTGACGCAAGGAGGGTCGACTTGGGTAGTTGAGTGGGCAGCGTGTGGAGGTAGGTGAGGGAAGGCTGGGTGGGAGCACCGGGGCCCGAAACCGGGATCGGGACTAGGGCCGGGGCGGGGGCCGGGGCCGGGGCCGGGGCTGGGGCCGGGGCAGGGCTGGGGCCTGCCCCAGCCGAAGCCGCCTGGGCCGGGTTGAAGCAGAGGAGAAACGAGAGGCGTCTCTTGGGATCGGGAGGGGTCCGTGAATTTCGTGGCGCATAACTTGCCCTCAGTGCCCACGATTTCGGGGTCACTGCTGGGAGAGTCACAGAACACTGAAGGAGGGGCCAAGACCACACTGGGCCTGGGGCTCCTTCCTCCAGGCCTCCCTTAAAGAGGAAAGTAAAAGGAGTGGGTAATTCTCACAGCCTGAAAACAGAGGGCTTAATAAACAAGCTTTGAAAACGCAATAACTTTATTATTTTTAGACTGTAAAAGTAAGCATTTTTTCTGTGGAAAGCAATAGTATCTGAAAGAAAATTAGATTCATTGAAAATCCAGCCATACAGAGATAACCAGTGTTAATATTTTGATATGCTGTTCTTCTTTCTGATTTTTGCTGATTACGTATATACCCCAATATACCCCAAATACATTTTTGAGAAATGTATTTCTTTCCCCATTCAACCAGAGATGTATAGCAATTTTTTCATTAGCATCTTCACCAATAAATTAGAGCAGTTCCATTCTGACCAATCAGGACAGTGCTTTGGGGACCAATCAAACTGTGAAAACATGGGTGGTCATTTGCCAAATTGAGAAAATTTAGACGTTCTTTCTGGTGATCATTCTCTCACCACCTGGATTGTTCTCCATTTTCAGAAGCTTTATGGATTTAGCCACATCCATAAATGCATACATACGGAAAAATACCCTTGAATTTTTCAAAGTGTAGATACTTGTGGTTCCAGCACCCAGATTAAGAAAGAGAGCATCAGCCAGTCACTTCAGATTCATGATTGAGATGAGATTATATTGTACATGTTAATTTCTCAGTTGTTATGTTTTTCCCATGATTTAATTAATAATTTTCCCTAGCATAACTTTTTTAAAGATTTTATTTATTTATTTTTACAGCGGGGGAGGGAGGGAGAAAAAGCGAGCAGGGTAACCGTCTTTAGACGGTTAGAGAAACATCCATCTGTTGCCTCTTGCATGCACCCCAACCAGGGATGGCGGTAGCCCAGGCCTGTGCCTTAACTGGGAATCCAGCCAGCTTTGCAGGACAATACTCAACCAACTGAGCCACACTGGTCAGGGCCCTAGCATAATTTTAAATGGTGCGTTGCTACCCCGTAGAAGGCTTTAAGATCCTGCTTTTGAAAACACCTTTTCCTATTTATTTATTTTTAAAAGATTTTATTTATTATTTTCGGAGAGAGGGGTAGAGAGGCAGCGATGCATAGTTGCCTTTCACCTGTCCCCAGCCTGCAACCTGGTCACGTGCCCAGGCTGGGAATCGAACCAATGACCCCTGGGTTCAATCAAAGGGCGGCACCTCATCCACTGAGCCACCAGCCAGGGCTCCTTTCTATTAAATAAGAGACAAGACTATTGTTAACTGATGGTGCTCGGTGCCAATTAAACAAGAATCCCCAGTTTGGGGTACTGTGAAAAAGGAAATATTCACAGGGAACAGATCAGTTGTGATACAGTACTGATGTGAGACATCTCAATACTTTCTCTCATGAAACTGCGGAGCTACATACAGGTCAGCCCTTGGGTGCTCTCTGAACCAAACGGAAGGGGACTTGTGTAGAGAAAAAAAAGTCCCCACTTCTGGTCTGTGATTGGTCCATCCTCATGCAAATGACCACCCATGTTTTCACAGTTTGATTGGTCCCCAAAGCACTGTCCTGATTGGTCAGAATGGAACTGCTCTAATTTATTGGTGAAGATGCTAATGAAAAAATTGCTATACATCTCTGGTTGAATGGGGAAAGTCTCAGTCCTATTGGTAGGAATATGATTCTAGGAACTTATTTTTTTAGGGGGTGGCCCAGAGGACCAGAACACAGCGCCCAGCAGTTCAGTGCAGGCCTAAGATGGGCTTGCGAGATCCCTGTTTAGCAACAGCTGTCAGCCTCTGTTCAAAAGTTGAGCCCAGTTTGGTCATAGGAACCCTTCTCATAAGGTTTATTCATTCTCAGGATTAACACTATTAAATAAATGAATAAGTGAGCACTTAAATTAAAATTCAAGTAAGAAAGATAAATTACTATCCTAATATGTTTGTTTAGAACATGAAACATTACTCTTAATTCAACAAATACAACACCCACAAAACCTGATGTTCTTAAGAGAAGGAAAAATCTGGAATGGGCTCCAGTCTTTGTAGAGGGAAAGTAGGAACTGTAGTGCAAAAGAGGGAAGTGGCCGGGGTGCAGGGCTGTCTCACCACACTGATTGCGGCACTGAAGACCACCAGAGCTTCTACAACCTCTTTCTGTCAAACAGAAAAGAGGTCATGGCAATTTTTATGTTTGTGGAAAGTATGAAAATAGCAGATATTTGCAATTAACTGTGAGTCCTGAGGTGGCTTCCCCAGAATGTCAGAGAAGCAGAAACCAGAAGGCTGTATCACTGCTCTCAGTGAGCAAGAGCCAGTCAGCCCACAGCCTGACTACTGACTGATTCCACCTTCAGGTAACCAGAGGAATGAGTCACCTCCTCACTGCTTTTGATGGCCCTTGGGTGAACTGGACTTTGAGGAGGAGAAGGAATGGGGGGTACTAGGGAGTGATGGAAACTGCTTCTCAGAGATCTAGGAAGTGATGCTAAAAAAAGAGGTGGATTCACTATCAGGCTGATCACAACCAAGTCACTGTGAGTCACATAGGTCAAGAGTCCAGAATCTACTGGAAGGAATGCCTCACACCTAAGGAAAGACCAGAGACACTCTTGAAACCCCTTCTTAGGTTTTTGGATATACCTGTCATGTCTCTCTCCCTCTTCTGGGATGTGCAACCAAAACCTGTTTTAAATGAAGGGATTAAAGAGATTTGTGCAGATGTAGTTCAGTGTCTTTTAAAAGTTAGAATCCTGCTTGCCAGGGCAAAGACTAGTGTGAAGGCAACAAGGCAGTTATGGAACAGTACAGAGTTGAATTATCTTATTTAAAATTTTGATGCTTTGTTCATCATGGATTTTTTGCATTTTTTAAAAATATTACATTACCTGGCTGGTGGTGGCTCAGTGGGTAAGGCACCAGCCTGCGAACCTGGAGGTCGCTGGTTCAATTCCCCAACCAGGGCACATGGTGAGGTTGCGGGCCAGGTCTCCACCCAGGTCTGTACCTGAAGGCAGGTGAAAGGCAACCATACATTGATGCCTCTTTCCCTCTCTGCCTGTCTCCCCTCCCATCTCTCTGAAAATAATAAATAAAATAGTTTAAATTAATTAATTAATTAAAATATCACATTATTTTTATTTATCTTGACTACTGATTTTAAGGCCTCTTTCCCCCTTGAATTTCACACCTAGAAGAGAGAGTTCCTTACTTGTTTCATCCTAGTCTCACTTGGCCCTGCTGCCCACCAAAATTAGAACTAAATCCTATTTTAAAAAGAAATAAACTTCTGCAAAGTAGACATTTTCAAAATTAAGAGCAGTCAGTGTTTAATTAAATATAAAAATAAAAAGGATGATAATTACCAACATTGACAAGGTTGTGGGGAAATACTCTCCACTGCTAGACTGGAGTAGAATGTAAATTGGTACTGGCTTTTTGAATTGTAAATGTTTTTAAAAATGTTTTTGTCTAAATATTTCTTCCTCTAGGTGATATATATTAAAGAAACAGTGCAAAGATGTACCTTTAAGATTGTTCTTGTCAAAATTGTGTTTATGGTAATGAAGCAACAGGAGCCATCCTGTTTCTTTGTGCGAGTTCAGTCTAGACTTCTAAGGGGATGAGGTAGGGAAGCCAGCCTTGGTGAGTGTGTAAGGCTCCTGGAATAAAAGGATGTAGTAGTGAAAACTCTAGGAGTAACTGCTGTGGAGGAGAAAGGACGCCAGGATTATGCCAAGGGTCGCCCCATCCCTAAAAAAAACACATAAAGTTTGGCTTCTCATTCCCTACCTAGTTTAGTCTCTATATGGTTTAGTATCATCTCAGATCTGGGCAATTGTTATTTGTTATCTAAGAAAGTCTTTACTCATTTCCCTTTTTCTAAGGGCCTGAAAATGTTCTAACTCCACAAAGCCCATTGAAGATGTCCTCCATCTTTCAGATTTACACATTCCTTATCCAATAAATTCCAACCAAGGACTTAAAAAACTGAACCCTGAGCAGAGAAAAGTATGATGCTCTGTGGAAGGTTATCCCCTTATAATGCGTTTTGGGTAACAGCCTTATGGCAGGTTGGATTCTTTGGAAGTACATGTGCAGACAGTGGGGAATGCCAAGAGTTTGTTTTAGGAATAACATTGTGAAAGGAAATGGGCAGAAGTTGAATCTGTCAGCTCAGTGGTGCAAGGTGGGACGGTCTCTGCCAGCTGGGTAAGAGGTCTGCCTATTGGAGGAATCCCGTGTCAAATGGAAATGGCTGAGCCCTTTTGCCACAGCCTTGCTCCCTGAAGGGCCAGGGCTGCTGCTGGAGGAGTGAACCCTTGGTCTGCAAGCCAAAGGCTAACAGCTGGAGGTTATCCATTAACTTCCTTACTCTTCAGAAGAAAAAAATGACCTTGAAGCTATTGGAACATTTGAAATGTTCATCAGAAATACTCACTGGGAATCAGTGTGGCATAATTTGGAGCCGCAGGCAGAAGACAGGCTTTCTCCAGACTGCAGGCCTCCTGGTTAATTGACTGGAAGGCCACTCATCAGCCCATGAGTGGGAGATTGAATTTGAGTCTGGCTGCTGCGTAAAGGTAAAAAATGCAACTCTGGAGAGTTGTGAATTTGAGGCACTTAGATTTTCATGATGATTTGGTTTTTTGTCAGGTTTTCATTCTCTAAGCTGTGCCTCAACATTAGGAAAGAAATCTTCCCTTAAAATGGGAGCATCACACAGGATTACAAGTGGAAACAGTTGCTGCACCATTCTCCCCTTCCTATCCTCCCCCTTTTAAAGCTTCAGTGACAGATAACAACCAAATTGTACTTAATCCTCTCACCTTTTTCGCCCATTCCCCCAACTCCCCCCCTCATCTGGCAACCATCAAAATATTCTCTATATCTATGATCCTGTTTCTATTCTTCTTGTTCATTATTAGCATCAATTATTGATATGTTTTGTTTTGTTTTGTTTTTTCAGATGTTCAAGACCAGGCAGGTCCACTTGGGACACAGGAAGATGGAAAGGCTGCACTGACCCGTCGGGATATCTGACATGCCTTTATTGCATCCACTAGGGCAATGCCTGCAAGTGGAAAGCTCTTACTCCTTATATACTGTGTGCAAACAAAGCTGGCTGTGTGCCAATCTAGGATGTCATTCATTGCTTAATATTTGCTGAATCATTTTCACCGGGATGTCCAGATGAAGGAGCCTGACTGACTCTATTTTCCCCACAGTATTTATTGCCATTTTATTGTACATAATTTTGCTCTTCTTCTTCCTCTTCAAAAAGACCCTTTTAAAAAAAGATTTTATTTCTTTTTAGAGAGAGAGGAAGGGAGGGAAGAAGAAAGGAAGAAAAACATCAGCGTGTAGCTGCCTCTTCCACACCCTCAACTGGAGACCTGGACCACAACCCAGGCATGTGCCCTGACAGGGAATCAAACCAGTGACCCATTAGTTTCCAGGCTGGCGCACTCAATCCACTAAGCCACACCAGCGAGGGCTAAAGAGGACTCTAACGTTTCCTATAATACTGGTCTGGTGGTGATGAACTCCTTTAGCTTTTTCTTGTCTAGGAAGCTCTTTATCTGCCCTTCCATTCTTTTTTTTTTTTTTTTTTAAGGTTTTATTTATTATTTCCAGAGAGAGAAGAAGGGAGAGACGCAGCAAGAGGGAGAAAAACATCAATGTATGGTTGCCTTTCACCTGCCTCCAGCTGTGGCCCTGGCTGGACACCTGGCTTGCAACCTGGCTACGCGCCCTGGGGAATTGAACCAGCGACCTTTGGGTTTGCAGGACAGCACTTTAATCCACTGTGCTACCAGCCAGGGCTTGCCCTTCCATTCTAAATAACTTTGCTGGATGTTTGTAGGCCCTTGCTTTCCATCACTTTGCAATAAATAAATAGATAAATAAATATAATATAATATAATATAATAAAAATAGAGCTTCTGTGATGTATTAAGCTTTGGTTTTGCTGAGGATATCAGTTTAAACCTGCATAAATTTGGCTGAATAGTCAAAGCTTGAATGTTTTTCAATGGTGTGCTTAATTAGAAAGCTGCCATGTTTGTTCATGGCCAAAAGAGATTGGGGTAGCATGGATGCGCTCTACATGGGAGAAATGAAATGCAGAAAGCAGGAAGTTGCATGTTTGTTAGAATAACAGCTGTGAGTGCAGAGATAAGATTCCTGTGCAGCTAGGCCCTATATGACAAAAAAAGAAGAAGAAAAGGGACTTTCTCAATCTCTCTATACCTCTTGTAACCATGTTGGCCTAACTCAGCTCTGGAGATGTTTTTCAGCCTAGAGATCTGAACTTGGCATTTAACTAAACCCAAAGGCCTTGCTTACTAACACCCACCAAGTGCAACTGAGAGCAACTCTGGTTTAGCGAGTGGGGCTACATGTGGAGAGGCCTCCTGGACAGGGGAGGCCCTGAAATACTATCAATAGCAAGGTGAGGAGACACCATTTTCTTTGGACTAAAGCAGCTGTCTTCCCATCTAGTGTATAGTTTTTACTATAAAGAAGTGAGCCTTGTCCCTGTTGTTTGTTTATCAGAACTTTAATGATAGACTTAAGATGTCCTCAGCAAAAATGACCAAGGTAGGTCAGGGGACAGAAGTTCCAGTCCTGTGTGTCACTCAACTTTTCTGTCATGAAATCCTCAATTCTAACCTATCTCAAAGGGCCTTTGTGAGGGTCAAACAAAGTCATGCTCTGGAAATGGGTTCCAGAGAGAACTGTCTTTTGTTTCTTAACATTTAGAGTGACTATTAAGCTTCCACAAACATGTCAGGATTTAGAACTTTGAGGGACTGATGAAGGCTGTAGAGGCATGGTATATAATTTAACCTAATTCTATGTTCTTTCCAAACATGAGTAGTAACTGACTTTGCTGTTAATATTTCCAGTGGAGTTATATAAGCCAGAAGATTGTTGTGATTCAGATACCTTTTATATTTCTTGTATTAATTTTTTCTCCTCTAGGATGTATTATTCTTCTCTGATTAGGTTGTAATGGAATCTAGCCAAATCCCTCTAATTATATGCCCAGAATAAGCAGAGTATGAACCTCTCACGTTATTTGATGGGTGTGTAAACTGGGGAATCATCCTCTCAAAATGATTCACAAACCTGCTCTGAGTGGTTTGAAAATTCAGATTTTATCAATTACTTTTCCTAAGGACCTACTATTTCCCTGGCAATGTTTTAAGTGTCTACATGTTACTTTGTTTAATCTTCCCAACCTATCTGCTCTTAAATTCTTTCATTGTACAACTTCATCTTTTTTGACGGTTTTTATTTTCCTCCTTTCTTATGTGGAATAACTTCCTTTGAAAATACTTTTGCTGTTTTTATTTTTTTCCCCAAGAGATTTACTGCTTTGGCTTCCATTCCTATTTTGACAACATAGTAATGATATGTGTTTAGGGAGATATTTTTTAACATATGTAAAGTCGTTAGCCAATTGATATCTTTTCTTTCTGAAAGAAGTGTTCTAAGAATAAAATAGTGATAATTACAGGCTTCCAAAACACTTCCAGAAATTTTGGCCAAGGATTTCATTTTCCTCATTTCCCTCAGGATAACTGTTGACCAATCAATCGAGGGTTCCTTTAAGAGAAAGAACTGTGCTCTCCACACCTTTTGGACCTGGGGGTTCTTGTAAGTCCTGTATGAGGTTCTTATGTTTCTTAGCATAGGCCAAAAAGGCAACCTGTCTGCACCTGTCAGAACTTTAAGACACTCTTAAAACCTCGTTCCTTATTCTTTGTTTTGATTTTCCTCTACAGGGCATGACCCTCACTTATTTTAGTTCCTATATGGCTCTAACTCAGCTTCTTTGATGAATGTTTCCAAAGGTTCAACGGGTTTCAGATTAAATTTGTTCTAGAGGCTGTAGAGTTGTCCAACGGGACAGTGGCCTGCACAGGGTGCCCACAGCTGAAGGCATTGCATGGCACTGAGGCTCCGTCTGGTGCCTTCTGTTCTTCCCACAGGCTCCCCACCCTGGCTGCTGGATGGATATGGCCACAAAGGGAAGAAGCAACAGGTGCTCCCATGGGGAACCCTGGCCAAAGCTGCAGTGGGCTTGGGAGGCTAGAGAGTAGCAGCCCCAGCCATGGACCTGCATGAGAGATGGCTAAGGCTGGGGTGGGAAACCTGAGGCCTAAAGTTTGGACCTGAGACCCTTTGAACAGGCTGGCAAGCACCACCCGCTCTGTGGTGTGGGCACTGAGGGCATGGAGGGGAATTCGCAGGAGGAGCAATGAAGCCCTCTTGCACAGATTCTCTGTTTTTAGCTCCAAACCCAGCTTTTCTCTCTTCTGCCCTCACCCAACCAATCCCACCAGAGGCTCTGTGTGTGTCACATAGGGATGTCTGTGGTGTCATGCAGTCCCCTTCCCAACTGACTGAATCTGCAGAAGTCCCTCTAGAAACACCTCATCCTACTTCCTGCCCCAGCCAAATCCGGCAACAGTCCTTCCCCTTCTGCGCCATGCACTGTGCTGTGTAGAACCAGATGTCCCACTCTGCAAAGACATTCTTGGGGCTCAGGTACAATGACTTGCTCATGGTCACCTTGCCAGGTGGAAGAGAAGAAATGTCTCAGACATGCTCGCTGCACTGTCTGCAGGAGCTGCTGCATCTGAGAAGAAATCCAAGGCACAAGGATGAACATGAGCAGTGAAATCAAGCAGAAGGGGGCTTGGAGACTTCGCCAGTGGCTTAAAACAGCACCCAATTATATTTCACAAATGTGAGGAGCAGGAATCTGGTCAATTATTCACAGGTATTGACTAAGGTCACATGGAGATTTGCAGACAGAAAGGCAGGTGACTCTAAACTGGCCCTCTGCCAGGTCTTTTGGGCAGGCTGGGCTCAGTGGAACTATCAACCAAATAAGCCTATGTCCTTTCAGCAAGGTGGTTTCAGAGAGCTGGACTTTCTACAGGACAGGATGAATATACAGGCTGTTCCAAGAGGTAGGAAAGGGAAGTGTCACTCTCTTAAGGTCTTGGCTCAGAAGCTGGCACAGTTTATTCTATGTGTCCATTTATTCTATTGGTCAAAGCAGACTGCTTAGTGCTGAAGGGTAGGTTCTCACTGCCATCTCTTCATGGGGCATGCATCAAAGAATTTGCAGCCACAAATTATTTACATTCTTCCCTTGTGCAAAATATGTAGACTCTCTCCCAAAACAGTGAAAATTCTCATCCCATTATGGCTTCAGGCTTGGATTTGAGCTTCAGGGTATAATCATCTAAAATTAGGTCTGCCCTGGCTGGTGTGGCTCAGAGGATCGAGTGCCGGCCTGTTGGGGATCCCTGCCTGCAGAGACCCCTGGTGCCATGGATGAAATAAAACCATCCCAAACAGCCCTTGTGTAAGGGGAAGAAGATCTGGCCAGTGGCTCAAGGCCAAAGGCTCCTTTCCTGGTTCCCAAAGATCTTTTATTGAAAAGAGTTAACTTGAAGGCCTGTAGCTTGTCAATCAATGCTAAACAATGCTAATTACAGGGAAACTGGAAAAACGAGTGAGGGACAGGGAGATCTCACTCAGGTCAAGATGTGCGTTCAAATTTTAGAAACTTCGGCAGTTGATACAAC
Organism: Noctilio leporinus; assembly: GCA_004026585.1. Classification (NCBI taxonomy): domain Eukaryota; kingdom Metazoa; phylum Chordata; class Mammalia; order Chiroptera; family Noctilionidae; genus Noctilio; species Noctilio leporinus. Next base: position 2,498 of record PVIW01013063.1, on the reverse strand, counting down.
AAAGGATTAGGCAAGGTAAGAGAACAAGTGGGGGCTTCACAGTAGCTAAACTATTTTCCCATGACCTAGTCCCCTTCCCCCAGGGCCACTGGTTTTAATATGGAAACATGTATGTACGTAGCATTCCCAGTCTTTCGGTTGGGACTTACAGGTTTAGCCTTGCCCACGTGGGACTCCAAGTTTCTATGTTTTTCCCAGGTGGGCCCAAACAGCGTTTGAACCAAAAGATTGCCGGTTGGTTTCCCAGTCAGGGCACATGCCTCAGTTGCAGGCCAGGTGCCCAATGCAAGAGGCAACTAGTCAATGTATCTCTCACACATCACTGTTTCTCTCCCTCTCATTCTCCCTCTCTCAAATAAATAAATAAATAAAATTAGGTCTGATCCTGGCTGATGTGGCTCAGTGGATTGATCGCCAGCCTAGGAACCAAAGAATTGCTGACTCAATTCCCAGTCAGAGCACAGGTCAAGTTTCAGGTCAAGTTCCCAGTTGGGGGCATGCAAGAGGCAGCCACACATCTATGTTTCTCTCCCTCTCTTCCTCCCTTCCCCATTCTCTAAAAATAAATTTAAAATATTTTTAAATAAAATAAAATAAAATTAGGTCTGGTTGCAGAAAAGGGTGCTCCTCAAGATATTTCCTTGGGAATGGTTCTTGAAATCAGACAGTCTGAGGATTAAAGAAAAGCACTCCCACATACCCAATGTGTTACAGGGGAAACAGAGATAGGACTGCTGCCAGTGACACACTTATATTCTAAAGGGGAGAAACAGGTGCCGTAGCAAGCCCACAGCAATCTGAGTTCCAGCCTGACCCAGGCTGAGGGGCCTTCGTTGCAGCTCAGTCCTGCTTGCTCCCTGGAAGAGACTGCAGCTCTCGGCTCTGCACTCAGTCCTTCTGTTCCACAAAAGATCCACATTCACCATTGAATAGGACCAGATAAATTTGGAGTCCAGAGGCCTCTTCCCAATTTGTAATGTCTCTGACCCTTTCAGTCCAATTTGAATGAAATATATTAAAATTTTTTTCCGAAGTCTGTAACACTAGAACCTATTCCATCAGACAAATGTCACCACCGCATTTCTTTCTAATATGGGCTCTTCTCCCCTTTGGACCAAAATGAGGTACATCAGTTAATGCCTATAAATACTGAAGACACTTTCTCATGTAGTTGAAATAGGGTCTAGGATGCAGGCCCTCAGAATATTAGCAGTTTTTTGCCTAGCAGAGAGGGTCTGCTAGACATAGTCCTTAAATTCTTCATATTTAATTTTTGAAAAATGCAAGTAACAAAATTAGCCATTTTAACATTATAAAGTACAATTCAGTGACATTTAGTACACTCACAGTGCAATCTTCAGTCACATCTGATACCCACGATGTAATTCCAAACCAGCCTCATCAGCTCAAAAGGAAACCCGGCCTGGCTGGTGTGGCTTATTGGATTGAGCACCAGCCTGCAAGCCAAACTGTTGCTGGTTGGATTCCTGGGCAGGGCATATAACCAGGGTGTAAGCCAGGTCATCAGCTAGAAGCAGGTGAAAGGCAACTATGCATTGATGTTTCTCTCCCTTTCTTCCTCTCTTCGTTCCCCTCTCTCTAAAAATAATGAATAAAATCTTTAAAATTAAAAAAAAAAAAGGAAACCCAATTCCACTGAGCAATCATGTCTCATTCTCCCCTTTCTCTAGACCCTAGTGAACACTAATCTTTTTGTCTATATGGGCTTGGCTAATCTGATTGTTTTATGTAAATGGAGTCATACAACATGTGGCCTTCTGTGGCTAGCTTCTTTCACTTAGCATAGTGTTTCCAAGACTCATCCATGTAGTAGCCAGTATCAGTACTTTGTTGATTTTTATGACTGAATAGTATTATTATTATTATTTAATTTTATTGTTGTTGTATTACATCCATCCACTTTTTGCTCCCCTCGGTCCCCCTCCCCACCCACCCATTCCCCCCAAAGTCAATCCCACCTGTTGTCCATGTCCATGGTTCCTTTATACTAGGTTCTTGTCTAAGCTACTCCCCTTCTTTGCCTCTGCCTCCCCCCTCCCCCCAACCCCGTTCCGCTGACCACTGAAGGCCTATTCCTTGTATTCATATACTTGGTTCTGTTTTGCTTGTTGTTAGTTTTGCTCATTATTGTCCCGTAATGGGTGAGATCATATGATATTTGTCCTTCACTGACTGGCTTATTTCACTAAGCATAATACTCTCCAGTTCCATTCATGTTGCAAAGGGTACAAGTTCCTTCTTTCTTTCTGCTATATAGGATTCCATTGTGTAAATGTAGCAAAGTTTTTTGATCCAATCATCCACTGATGGGCACTTAGGCTGTTTCCAGCACTTGGCTATTGTAAATAGTGCCGCTATGAACATAGGTGTGCATAGGTTCTTATGAATTGGTGTTTCAGGATTCTTTGGGTATAGTCCAAGTAGTGGAATTGCTGGATCAAAAGGCAGTTCCATTTTTAGTTTTTTAAGGAAACCCC
>PVIW01013062.1:0-29106 GCA_004026585.1 Noctilio leporinus | reverse complement strand
TTGTTATGTGCCCTGGCTGGGGAATTGAATAATCAGCAGACTTTTGAGTAATGCAGATTACCCTGCATTGTGTAGGTGAGCCTCATCCAATCAGTTGAGGGTCTTAATAGAAAAGACTGACATCCATTGGTCAAGGAAGAATTCTTTTTCTTTCTTTTTTTTTTTTTTAATTTTATTGTTGTTGTATTACATCCATCCCCTTTTTGCTCCCCTCTGTCCCCCCACCCCCCCCACCCATTCCCCCCAAAGTCAATCCCACCTGTTGTCCATGTCCATGGTTCCTTTATACTAGGTTCTTGTCTAAGCTGCTCCCCTTCTTTGCCTCTACGTCTCCCTCCCCCCTACCCCGTTCCCCTGACCACTGAAGGCCTATTCTGGTCAAGGAAGAATTCTGCTAGCAGATTGCCTTCAGATTTAAACAGCAACACCGACTCTTCTGTGGGTCTTTAGCCTGTTGGCCTAGCCTGCAGATTTGGATTTGCCAGCCTCTATAGTTACATGAGCCAATTCCTTAACATCCCCTCTTCCCTTCTTTTCTGCTGTCCTAGATCTTACTCTTATTCTCACTCTCAGGACCTCAGTCACCATGTTGTGAGGATGGCCAGGCTACAAAGTTGTATTCTGGTTGAGCATTCCAGGTTGGTTGTCAACTTACAGCCAGCATCAACCACCAGATGTGCAGGTGAAAGAGCAAGGCTTCAGATCTTTCCAGTCACCAGTCTTCCAGCTTTCCAGTCTTTCAGTTGAAACCCCCCGGCATTGTGGAGCCTCAACAATGAAAGACACTGAATTAGAATAGCATCTGTCCAAAAGGGTGAAGCATCTTGCCAAGGCACAGACTTGGCAATTGGAGCAGACTAAATTTTAGCTCACATTTGCCATCTCAATGAACAACCATATACAGCCACCTTTCCTGTGCTCATTTCAGCCCATGGGATCATAAGTAGATTATGACAATAGCTTTTCAGTATATTGCCTGACCCTGCCTCCACTTGGACTCCCTTTCAACTCTCCCTGCATGCTTCCGCCAAAATTCAAATCTGACCCTATTACTCTCATGCCTGAAATCTTATGATGACTCTCCATTTTGTAGAGACTAAACTCTCAAGTCCTTAGCTTAATGTAAGCAGTCCTCCATGGGCTGAGCCTGGTCCTCTAGCCTTGTCTCTGTGCCTCACCCTCCAGGCTCTTGTAACCTGAAAACTTACAGTTCTGTACATGAGGCCTGCTGTTTTATGCTTTTCAGCCTTTGTTCCTTCTGATTCCTCTGCGTAGACTATCTCATAAGTCCATACCTCTTCTCTTCTTTTACTAAATCCTATTTATCTTTTTAAAAAATATTTTATTTATTATTTTAAGAGAGAAGGACAGGGAGGGAGGAAGAAAGGGAAAGAAGCATCAATGTATGGTTGCCTTTCACCTGCCTCCGGCTACGGACCTGGCTGGAGACCTGGCTTGCAACCTGGTTATGTGCCCTGACTGGGGAATCGAACCAGTGACCTTTGGGTTTGCAGGCCAGCACCTTTCCACTGAGCCACCAGTCAGGGCTTACTAAATCCTATTTATCTTTAAGGTTCACTTTGATGTTACCTCTTCCTGAAATCTTCCCCTTGACAACCCAGCTTGTGTTGAGGAATGCATGAGGATGTGGTGCTGCTCTGTTGTGTTCCTTTAGCTCCAGTGCATTGCTCTACCTTTCCATCACCATTATGGAACCAACTACATAGAATGTCAATGTTTGACTTGTGTTCCTCTGTCCCTTACTAAGTGGTCAGTGAAGATAAGGACTATTTTTATGTAATGTTGTATTCCCAGTAAGTAGCAGCACGCCTGCCACATGTTATGGGTTCCATATGTATTTATTGAATGAAGTAATGAATGAGTGGAGAATCATAGAGTGCTAGCACCAAAAGGGACTTGATAAATTATCCAGTCCAATTTTCTTATTAAACCCATGAGAAAACAAGCCCAGACATGATGAAAGTCACATAGCTAGTTAAAAATTGAACCAGGTTTAGAATCAAAATTCCTTCTCTCCTTGTCTTTCCATTTTTCTATGCCAGCCCTAGGCTTATTATCTCTTAAATATCTAACCAAATAGACAGGTACTTTTCTTAAGAGAATTTCAATTTATAAATCTTGGTTCAAATGCTTTTCTTCCCTATTTTCTGGTAAATACCATCTGTCAACTGGTATTTTATGTGAATGGAATAACAGAAGGTTTGTGCTCTTCAGAAAGTGTTAGAAGTTAATACTTCCCGCTGTGATACTTATTTGGTTGTTTAAAGAGAAAAAGTCTTTTTCAACATGAATAAGGAAAAATCAACTTGAAACTTAAATAATTCTTTTACAAAGTGATTGTGTTCAAGGTTGTTTTGACCCTAATGAAACTTCTTTGGAAGTGCGACATGTCTTTGTTTTAATAACTCTAGTCCCCCAAAAGATATCAGACCAAAATATTGAAAATATTACTAGCTTTGAAGCTAGTAATTTTTGCAAGGGAGAAATGGGTGATTTAGACTTCATAGAAATTAGACTTTTATATGCACATAAAATGGTTACTATAATAAGGCAAACAACAGACAAGAAAAATTGCCAATAAATGTGACAAAGGCTTAATATCTATATAATCTAAGAAGCTATATAAACTTCTAAGAAAAATATTAAGGCATTCAATAGATAAATGGACAATGAAGATGACCAATTTTATGAAAAGAAGTGCTATTATCAAACAAACATACAGGGAAATATTTAAGCCCTCTAACAAAGAAACAAAAAAGAAAACATTAATGAAGTGTTTTATAGCCATTAAAGTAGGCAAAACCAAAATGTTTTTGATCATCTATGTTGTTCACAAGGCTGTGGCAAGACTGGCACATATTTATATTACTGGTGGCAATATAGGTTAGGATAAACATTTTGGGTTTGGCTACATATGGTGTTTGGCATGGTAACCTTACTTCCGAGATTTTGACCTCAGGATATAATCCAAAAGGAGAAAGTAAAGTATAGCCACAAAAATGCCCATTTAAGCATTATCTAGGATAAAAAAGTAAAAAAAAAAACACTTAAATATTTAATAAAGTAAGTTATCTGGTGAAGCAGTAATCATATAAATGACAAGACATTATTTTGGAAGATGATGCAAGTGACACAAGAATATGACATAAAAAGTGTAAGACGTATAAAGAACTTATGTAGCTATAAGATAATCATAGTTATAAAAAAAATATTTTGTTAGTGAAGGCCCTATTTCCTTGTCCTCATGTTCTTATGGATCAGAGAGACATTTTAAGGCCTCCCCCCCCCCAAGATTTTATTTATTATTTTTAGAGAGAGGGGAAGGGAGAGAGGCAGAGAGGGAGAGAAACATCAATGTGTGGTTGCCTTCTACCTGCCTCCAGCCATGGACCTGGCTGGTGACCTGGCTTGCAACCTGATTATGTGCCCTGGCTGGGAATTGAACCAGCAACCTTTGGGTTCATAGGCTAGCACCTTATCCACTGTGCCACCAACCAGGGTTAAGGCCTTTTTTAATCTTCCACTTTTTTCCCCTGTCTTAGGGAGGAATTATATGATTAACAAGACAAGGAAAAGAGCACTGGGTACATACGCTTATGGCTTGCTGTCTTTGGGGCACTTGTTTTTCTCTTTCCTCCAGCTTCCATATGTGGTAAGAACAGCTGGATCAGGGCTCAGAACCTAGCTTCTGCATCCAGGATTGGAAATCTTTCTTTTTGTGCCTCTGACTTCTGCTTGTCCAGGATGTGGGTCAGACCATGATCTTCCATGTGGCTAACTGGGTAAAGACCTGGTCTACAAACCCAACTCTCCAAACATGTAAGTGCCATGATACCAACTTGAGAGGAAGTAATATGGAGCCTCCACTTTGGCAACCAGTCCCAAACACGTCTTCCAATCCACCTTTACCAACTGTAACCAGTTGTCATCTGGTTCCTATGTCTATTCCTAGACTGCTTTGAGAAAAAGAGGTTGAGTAATGAGCTTCCCTCAACCCCAAACCAGAATCCTATGGGCCTAGAAGGAACTCCAGTAAAATTAAGTCCATTTGATTTATTGGAGGGTATAAATAATGTTTTGAATTCTTTCCCTTTCTTCAGTTGGTTTTCCATTAATCTTGTTTGAGCTCTGAATAGCCCCAAACTCCAGGAAAGTTTTTACTATTCTTGGATTTAGTCCAGCTAATGCAATGGGGCTGGCGTAAATGCAGAATCCACTTTTTCTAGGGCTTCTGCAGGCTTTATGTGGGCATGGACAGTCTTGTAGCTCTCAAGGGCACATTTATTGCTATGAGCGGTAACCTTACCCAAGCTGGACCAATAAGATCTCTTCCATAGTATTTTGAAAGCTCATCAGGGAATGCAACTGATGCAGCAACTGATTGGCAATGGAGAAAAAGAGCATAATTAGGGGGTGGGGAAATTCCTGGTTCCAGTCATTGCTGGCAACCAGCTATACACCTCCTTCTTTTCTTTTTTTTTTTCTTTTAATTTTATTGTTGTTGTATTACATCCATCCCCTTTTTGCTCCCCTCTGTACCCCTCCCCACCCACCCAAAGTCAATCCCACCTGTTGTCCATGTCCATGGTTCCTTTATACTGGGTTCTTGTCTAAACTGATCCCCTTTCTTGCCTCTGCCTCCCCCATCCCCCCTCCCCACCTCCTTCTTTTCTACCTGGTCACTTAAACCAATAACTTCTCATTTTTGCATAAATTGGCTTGAGTTGGAGTCTAGCCAGACTCTGACTGCCACAGATGGAAACTATCTTTGAAACTGTATCCCATCAAGGGGTGCTTTTGTGGCAGTAGTGAAGCTGCCCTGATTGTTATCCCTGGCCTACATAGGAAGGTTGTACCAAATTCTGTCATTAAACTTAATCGCATCAGAGAAAGACAATTCTGCATACAATCCATTAGAAGAGTCATATTTTAAATAATCTCAACGCCAAATGTTTTCTCAGGAGATTAAGTCCAAGTTGTTCAAAATCATTCACTGCTGTTTTTCATCAACTCTGTTAGAATCACAGCAGGTATAAATGAGCAGCAAATTCATGAATTGTGCATTGGTTTATATCTTTTCCCCAAGGCTAATTGTTTGCCTTATTTTTTCTTCCATTAAAGCTGTCATTGCACAGTGATATGTGGTGAACCTTGCATCTTGATGAGAAACAAAAAGAAATTTTAAAATGGGGGTATAATTATACAATGCCACAAAGTTTGTTTCCTTTTCCTCCCTGATAGCTCCCATCAAGGAAAGAGTTTTTAGAAATGAACATAATCAGCTAATAAATAAACATGTCAACAAACAGAGTTTATGCATCTGCCAGTTGCTCTCCCAATGAATAACATTATCCAGAGCTGGTCTTTAGCTATGAAGTGTCACAAATGTTGTACACGTGGTTGTGTGTATTTATGTGTGTGTTGACTGAAATCTACACTGTGGGCCATTTTCCAAGCTGAAAGCTCCCTTTCCTGACCTAAATGGCTGTTGGTAATGATTGTACACTCTGCACCTGAAGACAGGATCCCTCTGTTTCCTTAGCACACTGGGGATTCTTTGCTTTTACAAAGCCTGCTAGATAAACCTTCAGATGGCAGTTAATATTTACTTTGCCTTAGGTAAAATTCTGTTTCTCTTTTACTTTTAGAATCATTTGAGAATACAGAGAATATTGAGCATGACCAGAACCTCCAGAACTAATTAATACTGTCAGACACATGTTGGCACCAACTCCTCCTTCTCCATATCCATTTAATATTTCTCAGTAACTCCCATGTGGCTATGTCTATTGGCCAATTCTCACTTATCATTTTACTTAATGTCTCAGCAAAGGTTTTTAGTAATTCTCTCCAACCTTGAAACACTTCCTTCTGAAGCATTACTTTCTTTTCCTTCTCCTCCTAGCTCACTGGCTATTCTTTCTCACTCTTCTGTGAATTCCACCTAATCTACTTACTCTCTTTTATTTTGAAGATTTTATTTCTCATTTTCAGAGAGAGGGGGAAGGGAGAGAGGCAGATAGAGAGAGAGACATCAATGTATGGTTGCCTTTCACTTGCCTCCAGCTACGGACCTGGCTGGAGACTTGGTTATGTACCCTGGCTGGGAATCGAACCAGCAAACTTTGGGTTCACAGGCTGGCACCTTATCCACTGTGCCACCAGCAAGGGCCTCTACTTAATCTCTTTTTTTTAATAAATATTTTATTTATTATATCCAGAGAGAGGAAGGGAGAGAGGCAGCGAGGGAGAGAAACATCAGTGTATGGTTGCCTTTCACCTGCCTCCAGCCACAGACCTGACTGGAGACCTGGTTTGCAACCTGGTTATGTGCCCTGGCTGGGGAATCGAACCTGCAACTTTTGGGTTCACAAGCCGGCGCCTTATCCACTGTGCTACCAGCCAGGGCTGTGAACTAACTTTTAAAAAAAAATTTTATTTCATTATTTTTAGAAAGAGGGGAAGGGAGAGAGGCAGAGAGGGAGAGAGACATCAATGTATGGTCCTACTCTGTTTTTTGACCTAGAAAGTCCTCTATGATGTTGCCATATCTCCTGCTGCTCTTGATTTTCCTTTTTCTTTCCCCTGAATGGTATAAATGTTTAATCTGTTTTTCCATATTATTTAATTAAATAAAGGCATGTAAGTTTAATTAATTTTCCTAAAACATATCTATGTTGTTTTCTCCCCATAATATTACCTTTTTTCCTAAATTAGTTTCAGGTATACATATAGTGGTTAGATAATCATATATTGTACTTTACAAAGTGATCCCAATGTTTTAACTACCCACCCAGCACCATATATAGCTATTACAATATTATTGACTATATTCTCTAGGCTATACTTTATATACCTATGACTATTCTGTAACTACCAATTTGTACTTCTTAATCCCTCCACACCTTTTACTCAGTTCCCCAACCCCCTTCCCCTTTGGCAACTATCAGTTTGTTTTCTGTGTCAGGGAGTCTGCTTCAGTTTTGTTTGTTTGTTTATTTTGTTCTTTAGATTCTACATGTACATGAAATCATATGGTATTTGTCTTTCTCTGACTGACTTATTTCACTTACCCTAATATTCTCTATGTCCATTCATGCTGTCACAAATGGTAAGATTTCATTCTTTTTATGGCTGAGTAATATTCCATTATATACATGTATCATGACTTCTTTATTCACATGTTTATTGATGGGCACTTGGGTTGTTTCCATATTTAAAATGTATATATATATATTATTGTTGTTATATTACATTCATCTTATTTTCTCCTTCTGCCCTCCCCTTCCCCGCCTTCTTTATCCCACCTACAGTCAATCCTACATGTTGTTTGTATCCATGGGTCATCCATGCTAGTTCTTTGACTAAACTGTTCCCCTTCCTTGCCTCCTTCTCCCCCATCCCCACCCTCTCCCCTCTACACACTGAAAGTGTGTTCCCTGTATTTGTATCTCTGGTTCTGTTCTGTTTGTTTGTTTGTTCATTAGTCTCCTGTATTAAGTGAGAACATGTGACACTTAATTTTTGCTGCCTGGCTTATCTCACTAGACATGATACTCTCCAGTTCCATCCATGCTACCACAAATGGTAGGAGTTCCTTCTTTCTTTCTGCTGTATAGTATTCCATTGTGTAAATGTACCAAAGTTTTTTAATCTGTTCATCCACTGAAGGGCACTTAGGCTGTTTCCAGGACTTGGCTATTATAAATAGTGCTGCTATGAACATAGGAGTGCATAGGTCCTTCTGAATTGGTGTTTCAGGATTCTTTGGCTATAATCCTAGCAGTGGAATCACTGGGTCATAGGGCAGTGCTATTTTTAGCTTTTTGAGGAAATTCCATACCGTCTGCCATAGTGTCTGCACCAGTCTGCATTCCCACCAGCAGTGCACCAGGGTTCCCTTTTCTCTGCATCCTCACCAACACTTGTTGTTTGTTCATTTGTTGATGATTGCCATTCTGACAGGTGTGAGGTGGTATCTTATTGTGGTTTTAATTTGCATCTCTCTGATGGCTAGTGATGTTGAACATTCTTTCATATGCCTTTGGGCCATTTGTATGTCCTCCTCAGAGAGTTGTCTGTTCAGGTCCTTTGCTCATATTTTAATTGGGCTGTCTGTCTCCCTGGTGTTGAGTCGCATAAGTTCTTCACATATTTTGGATATCAAACCCTTGTCTAAGGTGTCATTGGCAAATATATTTTCCCATATAGTTGATTCCCTTTTGATTTTGCTGGTGTTTTCTTTAGCTGAACAGAAACTTTTGAGTTTGATATAGTCCCATTTGTTTATTTGTTCCTTTATTTCCTTTGCCCTTAGAGAAATATTGGTGAAAATATTGCTGCATGGGATATTTGAAATTTTACTGCCTGTGTTTTCCTCTATGATATTTTTATTCTACTTTATTCTTTTTCACAGAGTATACTACTTTCTGAAGTGATACATTATAGTTTTGTCTGTGTATTTATTGGTTGTCTCTCCACTTAGAGTGACATGAAGGCAAGTGCCATGAAGGCAAGGGTTTTGTAGTGTTCACCACAATAACATTAGTGTTGAGCATATAGTGGGTAACCCAATACACCTGTGGGATGAATGAATCAAACATCCTATTTGATATAAGAGAAAACTGAGGCATGAGAAGTTATGTAACTTGTCCAAGGTCACAGAGACAGAGCTTTGACTTGAACTCATATCTCTATAGTATTTACTCTGGTTGAAATTACCCATACTCATTCACAATGCTTGAACAGAAAACCTGAGGTAGCATGATATGACAAAGCTCTTTCATTACATATACCAACAACATACTTCATAGCACAAGGCAAAGCCCAACAGACTAGCATGCAGTAAATTTCTAATACACACACCAATAGATGAGATTTAATACATAGCTTTCCAAAGACAAGCCTGCCAACAAACCCAAACTTCAACTGATGATGACTGGATTTTTCCTCAGATGTGTCTTTTTTTAACGGAAGAGTTGATTACAAATAACTCATCTTTTAATACTATTCATTACTTAGCAAAGGTACAGAGATATTAAGCCAGCATCCTTGCTGCTGCCTTCTGCAAATGGAAATGAGGCTCATATATCTAGGACTGCACATTAATTTGACTTTTTAAAAATAGGGACTGACAACTTTAATAATTGAAGGCATATATATCTCTATCTTTGACATGAGCTTTTTTAAAGTTTGGAGACTAAGATAGAAATCATTTCCTTGGTAAAAGTAGAGTGAAATTTTCTTTAATTGTAGTCTTTTGTAGATAGCTCTGCTGCATGGTTCATTAATGCCAAAACCCTTTTTTTTTTTCCTAATAAAAAAGAATGCTCTGTAGCCCTAGGTTCGTACTATAGTCCATAAAATGCCTTTTTGTTACTATTGTTCTATTAGTTGTCCCACATTTCCCCTGTTGCTCTTCAATGCCCTGCCAGCTGCCCCCACTCCCTCAGTCAATTCCCACCCTGTTGCCCATGTCAGTGAGTCATTCATAAATGTTCCTTGACTAAACCCTTCCCCCTTTATCCCCCTTAAAATGTTTTTCAGTGTGTTTAAAGTTCCAACATGTCTGATTCGTTTCTTTGGATCACTTAGATCTTAATATTCAATGATTTGTTGCCTTGAGTGCAAGTATACAAGTCCAGAGTCCCCTCCCTCCCTAAACAGCATCCCTCTTTAAAGGATCTGTGAAATCCAAAGGTATCTGTTCTCTCCATGGTGCTTTGATGGTACGAGTGGTGGCAAAGAATGACTTGTATCTGTAAGCAGTATCTATATGAGCAAGATCCTCAACTCTTTCGATAAAACTGAATTTTTCTGAGTCAGAAGGTTGGCAGTGGTATGTTTCCTCCTGGATTGACCCCTCTTTTTAGGAGAGAGCCAAACACTATATTGAGTGAAGGGAAAACATGTGAGTTTGTGTATGGAGAGAGCCTCGATATCTACTTTTGAAGGGGAGCTACCAACCAGGAGCATAAAGTCAAATTTCACATCTTTGGACAACTCTAGGACTATTTGAACATTCTTTCGTAAGATAGGTCATCTTTGGAGCCCACATTCAGTTCTGTCCTTCTATTTTAGAACAGCACAGTGAGCAGCTTTAGAGTCAAAAGAAACCTGGGGTTGAATCCCAGATTATTGCCTATTTGACCTTATGCAGGTTACATAATTTTTGTGTCTCCATTTGCTTACTGGTAAAATGGAGAAAACATTAGCCCTTACCTCATAGAGTTTGGTGAGGATTTAACGAACTGATGCTTGTAAAATGCTTAGCATGTTGCCTGACACATAATGCAATTCAGTAAATGATAGTTGATGATGGTGTTGCTTTCGTTAAGTCAAATTCTGTTGCGTCTGTGACATTCACCAACTGTGTGACTTTAGGCAAGTCAGCGCACATCCCTGAGTATGAGTTTCTTCATTTTCCAAGTAGGGATAATAACAGTCTACCTGAAATGGTTGTGATGATTACATAGATAACCAATGTAAAGTTCATAGGAAAATACCTGCTGTAAATAAACAAATAAATATGGGTCTTATTCTTGTTTCTTCCTTCTCTTCTTGACCAACCCACATTTTTTTCCTGGAATAAGAAATCTCTTAGCAAGGAGGTAAAATAGAAGTATGGGGGGCAGAACTGATTGCATTACAAGAATACCTGTATACATATACAAGAAGGTGAGGAATTCATGAAACATAAGAACTCATGACACAACTACATAATTAATACATAGGGAACTAATATAAATTCAATTGAAACATTAAAATACATTTTTTATTTTCATGTTGTAGGGAATGATAACATAATTCATCAAATCTGATTAATAATGAAGTCCTGGCTGGTCAATGGATAGGCACTGGCCTACAAACCCAAAGGTCACTGGTTCAATTCCCAGTCAGGGCACATAACCAGGTTGCAAGCCAGGTCTCCAGCCAGGTCCATAGCTAGAGGCAGGTGAAAGACAACCATACATTGATGTTTCTCTCCCTTTCTTCCTCCCTCCTTTGCCCTATTCTCTAAAACAATGAATAAAATCTTTTAAAAAATGAATGAAACTAAGCCTTAGCTGGGTGGCTCAGTTGATTGAAGCATCATCCTGTAAACCAAAAGGTTGGAAGTTCAATCCCCAGCCAGGGAACATACCTAGGTTGCAGTTTTGATCCTGGGATGGGACGCATACAGGAGACAACAAATGGATGTTTCTCTCTTGTTTTGATGTTTCTCTGTCTCTTCCCCTCTCTCTCTCCCTCATTCTCTATTTCCCTTCCTCTTTCTCTAAAATCAAGAAACATCCTCAGGTGAGGGTTTTTTAAAAAAATAAATAAAATTGAGAATAGAAATTATTCTGCAAAGTGATGGAACTGAAAGATTTCTTAGGGGAGACTATAATTAATTTAATTACCTAGCCCTTTTCAGGAAGTAAAACCCTTGCCTACTCTAAAGTTACTGGAAGAGAGTATTTGATCTCATGTGGCCATTGGCAGAACACAATTCTATATCATCTGACTACCTAATCTTCATGTGTACTCTTTGAATCCTGTTCGTAGATCAGTTTTCTCTAAACTAGGTACTCTGTAGTCATATCAAAGAAGTGTTTGCTGTTTGTGCCATGTATGAAAAAAATATTCAGCACTCTCCATCACTACAACAATTTCTGATTTAAAATGACATATAGAAGAAGAAATAAAAAGGTCAGATCTAAAATGTTCAAATGCCCACAATCAGCCAGAATTGTCCATCTCATGACTGTTCTATTAAATATATTTTTAGAAATTGAAATCTGGTAATATTTTGGTATGTGACTGATATCAATGCTCTAAATGCCCTTTAATAAGTTTTTAGATAACTTTTAGAACTTGTACAACAAATAATGGAGACAGACTGTGTGCTGATTCTAAATCAGTAGCCTAAATATCTAAACATCATAAAAATATTTCCAAATATTCAAATGGCTTAGTTCTATGGATGGTGAACCTTTAGAAATCTTATATAATGTAGTTCATGGTTTAATGTAACATATTTTCCTATGAGTGACAGAAAGTTTGATGTAGTGACACAAAGTTTGATGTGCCTAACTTTTTCTAAAGACATATGTAAAGTACTCAATTGCTCTTTAAACTATGTTTCTAAGAACACTCATACCAAATACTAATTCTTGACTGCTCTGATATATTTATGATATTGAGTTGTAGTGAGAATAGTTTTATAGGAAATTGGTGACCCAACAGATTTCATTTTTTAAATGATTTTGCTTTTGCTGTTATTGGGTTTTGATCTCCTGGACTGGTTAGAAATAGAAAACAAAAAGTAAAATTGAGCAGATTCAGATAGCTTAAGTGAAATTTAACTGGACCATAACCCACCAAATAGCAAGTCGCAGATGCTCAAAACAATCTTGGGGGTAACCAAAAGGATTTGATTATAAATAGCTATTTTTTAGTAGTAATAATCAGTTTGTAAGATGTTGTGCAGCTGTATTAAACTCTGAGCTACTTTTTTTCTAAATCGGTGTTTTACATAGAAACAGAGGTTCTTACTTTGAGAAGTCTCATGCTTTATTTTTAAATGGCTTTTCATCTATATTTGGGAAGGAGGTGAACGTTTTACCAGAAAACAAGTGATTAGTGAAGGGGATGCATATGGACTTCCAGAGTTGTAATAAACTCACTGGTGGTAATAAATTGTGGTTCCTAGTTTTCATTTGAGGGAAGGGGGTCAGGATGATTATTGTTTACAAGGAAACATCACGCTTTAATGAATGCCTTTTAGTGCCTGTCACTAATGCAGCCTTTTAGAAAGGACAGAAATACATATTTTTACTTACACATTTACTTCTATATTGTTAAATGATACATGGTACAGTGAATACATAATGAATGTTATGCTGCCACCTCTTGGTTATGTAAATGAGGTGCTCTGCAGTCATAATTCATCCTGTTCAAATCAAAAAATGCAAGTGCTTAAAAGTCAACTAAGTCTTTTCTATTTTGGTTGAGAAAAAACAGTTGTAAATAAATATCTATGCATGTGCAAATGCTTTAAGAGCTTCTCAAATATATCTGTGCTTGTGAAATGACAGTGACATTTTATACTGCAGCTTTCTAAAAAGCAATGTTCAGACTTGTTTAGAGTTTAGAATTGTTTAGAGTATCTTTTATTCAATCAAGACCGAGTAAATCCAATATACGCTTAAGTATAATCTAAAGCATAGAAATCCAATTTTCTTTTTCTTAAAAAACATTTGCTCTTCGTTTTAATCAATTTTAATCACTTTAGCAAGGTATTAGATAACCAGACTGCAAGCCAGAAAAGGTGGCATTTTCTTATTAAAGATAGTCTAAAACCTTGACTGAAACTGAATTAAGTGCTCTAGGAACAAAAAAGCCAGATGACTAATTTTTTCTCCCCTTCACTAAGATAGGGAGGAGCTTATAGAAAATATGCAGGGCAATATTTCTGTGGCTCAGTGGATACTAAGGTCAATTACTTATTTCCACAGAAATGGAAAGGACTAACCATAGTGTTACATCAGTCCTGCCACATGGAGAAATGTTTCATTATTTTAATAATAGCTCTTGTTTCTACCATGCCTGATATTTTACACAGTCCCTCCACATTCATCAACACACATGATCACATGGTTAGCTTCCTTCACAGTGAGAGCACATAGTGCAATCATATAGAATCCACTGCCTTTTTGTCTGTCAGGTAGTCAGTGGTGCTTTATTGAAGTCAAGGAATAATACGGATATTCTATTGTCCAGACACAAAGGTGACTGCTGACACTGTCAGCACAATGGATGCACACTTACTTGGTGGCTGGTAAGAGCAGTAATGATTGTAATGCATATCTGCTTGCCTGTTTCCCCTGGCAACCAAACCCTGGTTCAGAATTGGGAACAGAGTGTGTGACTCTAGAATAGGTTCAATTCTATACACGAGTTTTAGGGGAAAAAAAAACAAATATGAATACTTTTTAAATAAGAAGAGACCTTTGAGACTGTCTAGTCCAACTTTTAAAAAAGATTTTATTCATTATTTTTAGAGAGAGGGGGAGGAGGAGGAAGAAAGGGAGAGAAACATCAGTGTATGGTTGCCTTTTACCTGCCTCCAACTGGGGACCTGGCTGGAGAACTGGCTTGCAACCTGGGAATCAAACTGGTGACTCTTGGGTTTGTAGGCTGGCACCTATCCACTGAGCCACACCAGCCAGGGCTAGTCTAACTCTTTTTACAATTGGGAAAACAAGATCCCTGAGAGGACACACAAATGGCTCACCTAGCAAATGGGTGGCAAAGCAGGACCAGAAGCCTGGGCTTCTAACCACAAGGCCAATGTCCTCCTACCCCACTGGGCTGTCTCTCTAGTCTTGCTTTTGGCCTTCATGTGTCTTCAGTTGGTATCCAATTCCTTCAGAGTAGCTTTCCAGTTGTGAGTGGTAAAGGCTTTTAAACTGCAGATCCCTACTCAATGCCCAGGTCAGTGAATCCTGTTGGTTATAGCAAATGATTATAAGTACAGGGGCAGTACCTAGGACAGGGTATATCTCAAATGATAATCTCAGACAGTTCACCAAAGAAGACATTCAAAAACAGGCCTATAATAAGCTTTACATAGCTAATGGAAAAAGTGCCATCCAGAGAGAGATGGAGACGTATCTTGTGCAAGGTCCCACAGCAGGATTGTGGTCTAGTGGTGGCTGGTGTTTTTTCTGCAGCACACCGAAACCTGCATTATTGCGCTAGTACATTAACTACCAGGGCATTGGGAGGAAGCGTTTTAATTTTTTAAAATTTTTATTTATTTAAAGATTTTATCTATTATATTTCTAGAGACGGGAAGGGAAAAAGGCAGAGAGGAAGAGAGAAATCAATGTATGGTTGACTTTCACTTGCCTCCAGGTGACCTGGCTTGCAACCTGGTTATGTGCCCTGACTGGGAAGTGAACCTTTGGGTTTACAGGCCAGTGCTTTATCCACTGTGCCACCAACCAGGGCCAGGAAATGTTTTACACAGTGAAAGAAAATTTGAGACTAGAGGGTGCTTCATAGAGGTTCATTGACCCTTAAGGCCTGGCCATTGTGTAAGACGGCAGCTAGGAGAAGAGCTACTGACCTTCTTAAATTGAATTTCCATCAAATAGCAGGTTTCCCTGCTTCCCACTGTTCTCATTGACTGACCTGAGACCTGAACAAGTGTTGCTGAGAATTTAAGGTATCCAAATAAGTTAGAGCTCCAGTTGTAGTATGTTTTTCTGGCCTCAGAATTGGTACCTGGACTCCAAACTATGGAATAACATAATATA
Source organism: Noctilio leporinus (assembly GCA_004026585.1). Taxonomy (NCBI): domain Eukaryota; kingdom Metazoa; phylum Chordata; class Mammalia; order Chiroptera; family Noctilionidae; genus Noctilio; species Noctilio leporinus. The sequence continues at coordinate 13,780 of PVIW01013062.1, read as the reverse complement.
TTTGTTAGAACAACTCAATTTACACAGGCCACAGAAGCAACAAAGAGGCTCAAACAAGGGATTACAGATCACTTGTGTTTCATGCTATAATTTTGCACTGGCCTCTGAATCAGCAATTTCACAGTGATTGTGGTGCAGGAAGGGAATCTTTCTGTTACTTGGCAGTCATTCAGAATTGGAAAGAGAAGAGCTTTGAACTTCAGGTAATGAAGGTCTTAGTCAGATAATGTGTGTCATTCTCATTTGCTTGGCAACCAATTGGACAGGGACCATGCAAGGCTGGCCAGAGCCCATTGCTTTTTATTAAGAGAGGTGAGGCACATAGTGCTGTGGAGGAGATGACCTTTGGGAGCTGGGCCACTGTTCTAAACCTGCGTGTTAGAAATGCCATTATTGTTACTGGAACAATAGAAAGAAAGAAAGAGACTCTGTGGATGCGTTGAAGCTATATGTGAGAGTATATTTTGAATGATGCGTAGAAGTGTGATGTTGTGGGCCTGCGTGTGCTGTGTCTGTGGATGTCTTTGTTACTGGGCACTATAGGGTGTGTGTGATGTGTATGTTAAATGGGGCAGGGAGAACATTTACCAATCGTTCAGCTAGGTGAAGAGGATAGTGATCCAGTATGCAGTAGTAGGATAGCTAAGGGACTCTGAGGGGCTTGGTATTTTGGGCTTTCTGGGACTTTAGAACCAAAACATCATCCTAATCAGAAATTCTGGACCTCTATTAATTTGCAGGCCACTGATAATAATAGTTACAATTTATTGAACATTTACTATGTACCAGGTACTGTGCTAAGTTCTTTCAAGTATGAGTTATTTTTATTCTTATAACAATGCTACAAGGTAGACAATATTATTGCCAGATCTCCATGGATGAGGAAAATGAAGAACAGGATGTTGAAGGAACTTCCCCAAGGCCACTCAACTAGTAAAGGCAGAGCCATAATTTGAACCCAGGCAACCTGGCAATGTAGCCCATGATTCTTTCTGCCACTACCCTCTATGGTCTTTTATCTGTCACCTCCCTATCAAAATCCACTTACTCTGAGGATTCTAACCCTCTCCTTTTACAAATGAGGACATGGAAGCCAGAAGAGGAGAAGTAGCTTGCATTGGGCCCAAATGGCCATGGGTAGAGCCTGCTATTCACACACACCCTGGTCTTTCTTTAATGTTGGGCAGCCATCTTCCAGGGGAGAGGGAGCACCTTTCTCCATGAGCACCATACAGAATTCTTGCTCTAAGGTCATTAGCAGCTTTTATTGCAGGGACTTGAGCTCAGTTATTCAGGAACCGAGTCTTTTTGCTGGTTTGAAGGCAAATGGAACAATTCCATTTTCTTTCAGTTTCATCATTAATGTTGTGAAAGTGAGTCTATTTTGCTCAAGGCTATGCACCTTTCAAAGTAGTCCAATCTATCAGTCTTGGAGTCCTGGGGGGAAAGGGAGTTTGACAAATCTAGTGAAACACCCCAGAGAACCCTAATCCAGTAAGTATATTGCCTTTTTAAAAAAGATTTTATTTATTTTTAGAGAGAGGGGAAGGGAGAGAAGCAGAGAGGGAGAAAGATATCAATGTATGGTTGCCTTTCACCTGCCTCCAGCTAGGGACCTGGCTAGAGACCTGGCTTGCAACCTGGTTATTGTGCCCTGGCTGGGAAATCGAACCAGTGACCTTTGGGTTCTCAGGCCCGTGCCTTATCTATTGTGCCACCAGCCAGGGCCTTTTTTTTTTTTTTCTAAGATTTTATTTATTATTTCTAGAGAGAAGGGATGGGAGAGAGGCAGAGAGGGAGAGACATCAATGTATGGTTGCCTTTTACCTGCCTCCAGCCACAGACCTGGCTGGAGACCTGGCTTGCAACCTGGTTATGTGCACTGGCTGAGGAATTGAACGAGCGACTTTCGTTTTTTTGTTTGTTTGTTTTTGTTTGTTTGTTTTGTTTTATTTATTTATTTAAATTTTATTGTTATTGTATTACATCAATCCCCTGTTTGCTCCCCTCTGTCCCCCTCACCACCCACCCATTTCCCCCAAAGTTAATCCCACCTGTTGTCCATGTCCATGTGAACCAGTGACTTTTGGGTTCGCAGGCCGGCGCCTTATCCACTGTGCTACCAGCCAGGGCCCTGCCTTTTTTTAAATAGTCAAAATACTAAGGCAGGATCTGTGATAAGACCAGAAACTAAACTATAGGAATATGAAGATTCACTTACGAATGACTCTTGGTGACATGACAAAATGAAATGAAGTATAAGGAACTGCAAAATTGCTTTTTAACTTTAAATTTTATGCTGTGTAGTCATGTGTATGTGATAGCAAAACAGGAACACAAATGGTTGATCAATGTTTTTGACCATCTTAATTGCCAAATTTTATGGACTGCTTAGATGCTGGAACCATTTATACACAAATTAAGAAAGGCTGCCCACCTCAAAAATGAGCTGAAGACAAAGGAGTCCTAGCAGCAGTTGTGAGATATTTCCTCCCTAAATTTAAAATATATATATTTATTTATTATTAGAGAGAGGGGAAGTGAGGGAGAAAGAGAGGGAGAGAAGCATCAATGTGTGATTGCCTCTTGCTCAGCCCCAACCAGAGACCTGGCCTGCAACCCACACATGTGCCCTGACTGGGAATCAAACCAGTGACCCTTTGGTTCTCAGGCCCTAGCGCAATCCACTAAGCCACATGAGCTAGGTCCTTACTAAATTTTTGGAGCAGCATATGGCCCATCCAGTTGTTTACTAACTTGGCTATGTGTGTTTTAACCAAGAAGCAAATTTTAGACTTGGAAGAAATAGATACATAGCCCAGCTAAGAGGAAGCTTATTTAAGAGTACAAACATCAAAAATGGTCAGGCTCCTCACTTCAAGCCAGGTAGTAGGGCAGACGACTTTTTACATTTTACTTCTATGTGGGATATAAAACTGAAAGCAACAAATGAACAGTGTGGTGGCTACCAGAGGGGAAGGGGGCAGGAGGAGGTAAAAAAAGGATAAAGGGGAGATAAATGGTGACAGAAAATGATTTGACTTTGGGTGGGAAACACAATACAATATAGAATTGTATACTTAAAAATGTATAATTTTATTAACCAATCTAACCCCAATAAACTTAATTAAAAATTGATTATTAAAAACTAGTTCTACCAAGGTAACTACCCACAGCTGGCTGGAAATGGAGGAGGTGGGTGATTGGGAGATTGACAGTGGCTTCTGGCTTCCAGGAGAAATTCAATTTTAAACATTTTGTTCTTTCTTCTTGAGAAACAATAAAAACAAGATTTTAATATCATCTGTCAACAAATAGAAGGACCAGAAGAAGATGAATGCAAAGGATTTGGAAGTTAGACAAGTAGGTGCAAATTCTTCCCCAATATTTTCAATTTTATTTTTGAATCATTAGGCTAATATGCAGAAAGACAATAGAGTTGTAGCTGAGAAATGATGCTCCTGCAATTCTAACTGTTATTTAAAATAATAGGAGCTTGAAAATATCATGGTAGTTAGTTAAGCACTTTAACAGCTTTCAACACAAGAAATGTCATTTATTCTCTGCAAGGTTTTATGTTCCTTTTGATCCATTTCATTGTGCATTTCATAACTCCTACAGTTAAAAAATATCACTACTGCTTATTCTGTTAAATCAGAAAAAATTTAAGCTATTGTACATAAACCTTGGAAAGAATAAACAATTATACTGATTTCAAAAGCTTGAATGGCCATCAATGGTATTGAAACACATGATCTCATTTGAGTCTCAAAAACACCCTTTCAGGTATTTAAGACAGGCACTGTTATTTCCATTTTATAGATAGAAAACTAAGTGTCCAAGACATTAAGTTACTTACTAAGATCATCTTTTAAGTGGTAGAGCTAAATGTAAACCAGGCTTTTAACTCTCTACCACTGGTTATTGGAAAGCAGATTTCTACTGAATAAGGTGAATTGGCCATTCATCTCCCCACTCTCTTTCAATCCAATATAGGAACTGTACGTGAGGCTGGGAAGAATAATTTGTGTGAGAACAGCTCTCCCTGACTCAGCAGGTCATGGCCTCATCCAAAACCAGCTACACAACTTGTGAGGTCAAATGCAAAATGAAAATCCAGGGCTTTATCTTCAAAAATCATTATGCATTTCAAGACAGCTCCAGCAGAGCATTCAGCCTAGTCTGGCACCCTTCTAAGTGCAAGCTCTTTATGACAACTCATGTTGCATGCCCAGGGAACTGGCCCTGGCCCTACCCACAGCACAGGTTGCAAGAGTTTGGAAGACTTATTCACAGGCACCACTCTGTCAGGAAAATGACCAGAGAGTGCGTGTCATGACTAGCTTACAGTGTCTTATGAGAAACTGTGGGACAAGTTTCTGTTTCCCCAAATATACAGTGAAGTAAGCTGAAAAAGAATAATTGAAGCTCTAATGAAGACATCCATACAAATGAGTTTGGGAGAATTAATTCTGGTGGCACAGCGGATAAGGCGCCGGCCTGTGGACCCAAAGGTCACTGGTTTGATTTCTAGCCAGAGCACATAACCAGGTTGCAAGTATTAGGGCCAAATCTTAAAGCCCATTTTATCTCCTCATGAGAAGGATAATGATCTTAAAAATATCAACAGTTTATGTTCTTGGGATGTCAAATCTCAGACTTATAAAATATAACTGGACCTTTTAACAGCTTGCATGGTTTGGAGAGAATACATGGAATCATAACAAGCTTGTATCAATGCAGCATTTTATTTTAAACTATTTTACATTTTTATTTATTTTGGTGAGTTTTTAATTAAAACATGTTCAGTTAACATACAGGTTTTAACGACAGTTAGATGAGTAGCTAATGACAATCTTTTAAAATAAATTATGTATTGGGATCAACTCTGAAAGGGAACATAGAAAATAAAAAAGGTTGTACAGTCAGGGATAAGAGCTTAATTTTACAAATGTAATGTTATACAATTGTTAATTTAACAATAAATGGTATTTTATGTATATTTATGCTTAAAGAAGGAAAGGAATCCCCAGGAATATAATATACATTTTACTCATGCATCATTAAAATAATAAATCAATATTTACCTTATTTTTATATTTCCTTTAAAACATTAAACTGGGGAAGAAGTTCAAATGCCCCAAATCATTGAAGACTTGCATATTGATTTTAAATAAACAGCATCCTTTGATCTTTGTTTTTAAAGTGCAGTGTATAGTTTTCCATAACACAATACCAAAACGAGGACTTCAGTTTTGCCTGTTTCTTCTTCCTGAAATTCATATCTCCAGCTTTTGGCTCCAGATGCTCATCTACCTGATCATTTATTTCCTCGCCATCATTACCACTCACAATCCACACCTGGAAGTCAAATGAATACTTCTCCAACACTTTTTGTAAAGTTTATTCCTCTACTCTTCCTTTCAAAGACTCTCAGTTGTACCCAGGTGGTTATAGGCTAATATACGCACTCCTTCCTGAATGTGTCATCCATGGCCTTTTACAATTGGGCTCTTCTTTTTTCAATGTTATCTTCTACACCCTCAGAGTAAACTAAATTTTCTTTCTTCATGCCTGACACACCTTCTGCTTCTCTGTTTCCTAGATACTCTTCAACGAGCAGCTTGTGATGAGCATTCTGTAGGAAAACCCTCCATTCTCTTTAGGCACTTGGGGTATCTGCTTTTACCACCTCTTTTGCACACCTAAGTATGTGAACGTTCATGGTCTTGAGTCCTTGCTGCCTGCGTGCATAGCTTTAATCTCCATGTTGTCATGAATGCCTCCTTTTCTCCCCATCCATCAGGGCAGGCATACATCAATGTTTGCTGATGATAATGGTAGAACAATTGTGAAAAAAATTGACGGAGAAATGATTCTAATCTTTTCCTTTATGCTCCCCAACCTCTTATCTACAGTTTTCGTTTAAAGCATAGGATCATGTGCTTGCTGCCATGTTACTTGTAATTGTTCTCATTTTCTCACATGCGTGCTATCTTCCTAACAAGATTCTCAGCTCCCTGAAAGCAAGCATGACTCTCTTTTGTTTTTCTTCATCTCATATAATAATGGACTTGGCAGGGCCAACCCAGAAGTTATGTTAAGGCTTCCTGCCTAACTAATCATATATAGTCAAGAAATGAGGCAAGTAAAGTACCTGAAAGAATGAGGGTATTTGCCAAAGTCCTTATATACCTCCTTCCAAGTTTGATTATTTTCACTGGCAATGTTACCTCCAGCAGCTTGACACAAAGACATTTCTTAATTGGTGTGTGAGTGGGAGTCATAATGGTATTAGAAATTTGGGAAAGGTAAGGCGTTCTACTTGAGATAGAGCGCAACAGAGGCTGAAATGCACTTAATTAAGGAGAGCTTTCCAGAAGGAGTAAGATCAAAGGTGGTATGGGCGTACCAGTATGATAGAGTGAGAAAAGCCCTAGATCACAAGTCAGGAAACCTGGACTCTTTCTTACACCTGTTTATATACTGACTGCATCTCCTTAAACCTCTAGGTGAATTTTTTCATTTGTAAAATGAGAAGATGGGTTGTGCTAAGGTATATAGGATCTCAGAATTCTTTTTCTTCAGCTTACATACATTTAATTTTTTTTTTAAATGTGTTAAACTTTTTCAATACAGTTTACATTTAATATTATTCTGTATTAGTTTCAAGTGCACAACATAGTGGTTAGACAACCAGGTACTTTACAAAGTGTTTCCTCTGATATTTCCCCATCAGATATTATTGTAAAAATCTCCCCCAAATGTCTACATCAATGAGCTGTTGAATTGCCACTTGTATATCTTTGGTAGAGGGGATCTCACAACCTATCTAGAAAGCCCACTCACTTTTCATGCAACTCTAACTCTTGAGCAATCTTATTTCCCCAAATTGACATCCTTTCTACCTGAAAACTCCCACAATTGAATGCGATGATGAGGGTAAACTGGCAGATCAAACTGGAAGCCACAATAGGGCACAGGAGAATGGACAATGTGGTAGAAGACGGAAAATCAACAACCCTGAAAGAAATGAGTTCACAAAAGGGATAGAAGAGGACGGAAATATGAGATGCTAAACAGAGAGGGATCAAAGGGCAAGAAAAACGTGGGAAAGAATCATGCCCTGCAGAAGCAGCTTAGACCAGGAGGAGCAGACCAAAACAGGTCTATGTTTCATGACACAAGGTGGATGATGAGTGTCCTCAGTGACAGCTGCAGTTCCTTCCATCTCCCCTATTTTCTGCGTACATTGCTAAACATGTGTCAGCGCTCAAGGAAATCTGAAACCTAGTTCACAACCTCTGGTACTGTGTGTAAATGATCAGGTTTGCTTCCTGCTGTGATTTTTCTAATTTGGTGAAGTATCTAAACGAGAATCTTGAAATATTCTAACGTATTCAGCTTCAGCAAAACTCCAGTCACCCAAACAGCACCTTTTCAGCTTGCTGAAAATATTGATCAGTGGCTACTTGGGCTCACAGTAGTTATTCCTGCCTTTAGACTATAGTCTTCTCTTGCGGTTTTCATCCTCTGTTGACACTGTCCCTGAGTCACTTGCTGCCTGAATGCGCACACCAGCTGTGTGGGAGGTAATCTCTAGAGGTGCTGAGGGAAGACAGCCTGAAATGAAATATTTTCTACAGCAATTTGAATAGGGCTGCCTGGAAGGTGGCAGGGCTCTTTATATGTCAGGGAAGAGAAGCGGGGGAGAGGGAGGAAGCTAACATTTACTGAAACCCTTGCTGCTATGTGCCAGGAACAGTGCTAACTGCATGGATTTTCTCATTTACTCTGCAAAACTGCTATAAGCTGAGTGCTATTATTATCCCTATCATATATTATAGTAAGAAAAGCAAAAAAAAAAAAAATCAGATTACAGGAAGGGGTTCTGTAACTATAGTAAGAGGACAAATGGGCTTAGCAACTCATCATGGCATTGAGTGATCTAGTAGGCAGTTCCACCTCCATATGTCTTTTTATTCACCACTCTGCTTTGGCCTGTTGCTTTGTCAAGACCACCTCTGAGGAGGTCCCTCTAGCTCCTATCTATGCCACCTGGATTGACTTCCAAAGAGCTAGTCTGAATGAGTCTTTTCTAGCCCTTGCTTAGGTTTCTGTAGACATAGCCAGGGATTTCAGCAAAGCTCAAATGGATGATTTTTGCCTCCTCCTAGCTCTGTGAAGCTTGGAGGCCTTCATATTTTTCAGACACAAGGGGTCAGACTGCAGTGTAAACACCTGGACCCCATGAGTTTTGGCATAAAAAACTGACAAATGCTACTAGGAGCTCTATTCATCCCTCCATAAGGCTGACATTGACCCTAGCCATGCATGCCTTGGGCAACTTCACGCTTAGAAAGCTGGGGAGTGAGTGAAATAAAGCCCAACTCCTCTACCTGCCTTGAAACTTGGGCTTGGCCATGGCCAGTCTTTGTGGCATTTGGTCAGAGATTTGGTGGGAGCTGTAAGTTATATTGCCCCTCCCCCTATCCTTACCAGCTCAACTAGAATCAAGGATCTGATGGTGCCAAGACACCAAAAGCATCAGTTCCATTAAAGAGGGCTCCCGGTAAAAGAAGAGATTAATCTCCAGACCAATGGTCCAGACCAATGTGAGAATAGGGACCATTTTGATTTCCGTAAACTCTTGGAATACTGATAGAAGGGAGCAAAAGGGTCAGGACCGAGAGAGGATATATTATTAGCTGGAATTCCCTGAGCAGGGCCAGAAAAGTCACTGTGTGGGTCAAGGGAGCAGAGAAGACCTGGGCTTCCTGGGTATCCTGCAGGGGCATGGGAACTACTTTATGTTTACAGAAATATCAGATAAAATGTAGTATTTGCAAGGTGCCTCGTACATACCAGGCACTGTGCCAAATGCTAAACACCCTCTTTTAAATTCTCCTGTCAGCTCTATAAATGAGCTCTCATATTAATTATTTAGATCAGAAAAATAAGGCTGAGAGATGTTGAAGTCCTCAGCTCAAGGGCACATAGCTTGTGAGTGACAGAGTCCAGAGTAAATTCCAAGTCTGCCTTATAGTTCTTTTCACTGTATGAGCTCCTTTTTTTCAAAAGGGAGCTAAAAGTGCTGAAGCATGCACGCCTCCCTCCAGGGTCTCATAGTTACTACCAAGAGTGCAAGAGGCAAATGTGCAGAGTAGGACATAGGTGGAATAAGGAAGGCATGGTAGTTTAAGAGTGCTGAGAGAATTTGGGCGGATAAGCATCCCCTTACTTCCCATTGGCTTCCGAATTCACAGGAACAACACCAGCAAAGGCCAAGGGAATTTGCATTCAGTACTGGAAAAACAGGAGCAAGGGTGTGATGTCAGTAGCATACTATTTTCCTGGCCATTTTCACATAGTTCCTCTGCAGGAATAGAGTCCTTCACATTTCAGGCGTTGGCCTAATGAGAGTACGTATCACAATGCAGCACAGGGCTCTCAAATCAATAATACGTTCTGGCACACACCTCCTTGGTAAGCACTTTTGTAAGGTGGACACCTAATAAATGTGCAATGCAATATTTAAGAATGACCTTTAGCTATTAAGCTGATTGCCTATCAAGCTGTTACCTTAACAATAGAAGCTCACTGCTTTAAGTTCATATAAAACCCCAATAGGCAGGTACTTCATGTAACACACCCTAAACTGGCTGCCAAGAAAAGAGGAAGGCAAGGATATAAGTAGGGAGGGTTTGTGGCCTTCTTAACTCAAGAAGCACGCCATACAGAACTTCAGTATCTGACTTTTCTCTGTCCGAGTAAATGACAGTAAAAAGTCTGTTGCCTTTCTGTGTTTCTGCATTTAGGTGCTTGTCCATTATTCCGTATGAAGCAGTCTGCCACAGTCCTTTCAGTCCCTACTAGGAATCAGCTGAACTTAAGGGACCTTACGAAGAAGCCCAGCTCACAGAGTTGGTATCAGGAAATGAAAACTATCTCCCTGCTTTTATTAATCAGTTCTTCTCGTGAAATATTATCTGACCCAGCAGCCATTCTCATGTTCAGAAATGTTTGCCTGGCAAGGAGGACATTATCCCCATGCTTAATTATTACCTGACTAGTCTATGTCCAGAGATCCCCCAGCAGTTTTGATACAGCACATTAAAAAAATGTGACATTTTCTTCTAGTAGGCAAAGATGGCATATTCTGAACCAGGTTTAGTCCCTCAGCTGGCCTAATGACCAGGGGAGTTTGAAATAACTGCCCTATCTCTGAACATTTCTGCCCACAGTCTCTGCTCAGATATTTAGGGGTTTTCATGCCTCTTTCTTAGTTTCATTTTTTTATTATGGTAGCATTGATTACTAACATTATATAAGTTTCAGGTGCACAACATTATAAGTTGATATCTGTGTACACTATAGTGTGGTCACCATCGAAAGTCTAGTTTCCATTCATCACTGTACAACTGACCATTTACCCATTTCGCTCTCCTAATCCCCCTTCCCCTCTGTAACTACCAACCTGTTGTATCTATGAGTTATTTTTGTTTTGTTTGTTTTCTATTTTATATTTGACACATGATGTTCAACATTACTAATTATTAGGGAAATGTAAACCAAACCACAGTGAGAAATCACCTCATACCTGTCAGAATGGCATTATCAGAAAGACAAGAAATAACAGGTGTTGAAGAGCATGTGGAGAGAAGAAAACCTTTGTACACTATTTGATAGGATTATATACTGGTACAGTCAATATGTCAGACAGTCTGGTGGTTCCTTAAAAAAAATTAAGAATGGAGAGTTACCATTTGACCCAGCAATCCCTCTTCTGGGTATCTACCTGAAAAGATATGCACCCTTATGTTCCCTGCAACATTATTTATGATGGTTGAGACATGGAGACAACCTAAATGCCCTTCAATAGCTGACTGGATAAAGAAGATGTGGTTGAAATACTGCCATTTGCAATAACATGGATAGGCTTTGATAGTATTATGCTAAGCAAACTAAGTCAGACAGAAAAAGCTAAAAAACTGAAACTCATGGACACAATCAACTGTATGGTGGTTACTAGAGGGAAGGGAGGTGGAAAACTAGTAAAAGGAAAAGGAGGACAAATATATGATGACAGAAGATGATTTGAGTTTGGATGTTGGGCACACAATGCAATATACAGATTATGTATCAGAAATGCACACTTGAAACCTATATAATCTTATTAACCAATGTTGCCCCAATAAATTTAATAAAAAAGATATTTGTGCTCCCAAGTTTATTGCAACATTATTCACAATAGCCAAGATATGGAAACAACCTGGATGAATGGATAAAGAAGATGCAGCATACACACAAACACACACATATGCAGACACATGATGGAATACTACTCAGCCATAAACAGTAATGAATCAATTTGTGACAACATAAATGGACTTGGAGGGTAATGTGCTAAGTGAAATAGATGGAAAAAAGTTGAGTCTCTCTTTGATAGCCCAATTCCAAATACATACACACATGCATGTATGAATGCATGCATGCATACATACATACATACATGCACATATACAATACTATATAAAAGGCAACCCATACTTTCAGACTGGAGAAGGGTATGAATTCTAAGCATCAAACTAGGCTAATTGTGCTCTATGAAATAATGATCAGAGCAACATTTGTTGGACATATACAATACATTAGGCCAAACAAACTGTCAACCTGTTTTTATAACATGATTGAATTTGATTCTTACATTTCCTTTATCACCACTTCCTATATGAGGGAAATTGAGACTTAGGTAGTCTAAGTAATTTGCCTACATTCACAAAATTAGTAAGAAAAAGTCCTGCCTGCAGCCCAGGTTTCCTTGACCCACTGTGCATGTTGTTAATTATTAACCTCATTGTCTACAGAAAATAGGGCAACCCTGTTTAAGATCTGGTGGGTTTCTCAAGGATCTGTCAATCCTCATTTTAGTAGCCCAGTGGAACAAACAAATGCAAGTGCAGGTCTCATGCAGTGATCAACAAACACTCTAGGAATAGCTCCCTCACATAGCACTATATCCATTTGAATGTCTTCAAATGCAGGCGTTAGTGTAGTTTAAATAGAGTGCAATTATAGTCAGTCCTTTTCTGTGCAGACCATAATGTTGCATAAATTAGTTGTTCACCTACATTGCTGTATCTTAAAGACTGTTGGACAGCCCTGGCTGGTGTGGTTCAGTGGGTTGACTGCTGGCCTGCAAACCAAAGGGTCATCAGTTCAGTTCCCAGTTGGGACCCATGCCTGGGTTGTGGACCAGGTCCCCAGTTCGGGGGGTGCACATGAGAAGCAACCACACGTTGATGTTTTTCTTCCTCTCTTTCTCCCTCTCTTCACCTCTCTCTAAAAATAAATAAATACAATCTTTTTAAAAAGACTCTTGGGCACTGGCTGGTGTGGCTCAGTGGATTGAGTGCCAGCCTTCGAACTGAAAGGTCCCTGGTTTGATTCTAGTTGGGGCACATGCCTGGGTTGTATACCAGGTTCCCCAGTTGGGGGCACCTGAGAGGCAACCAACCAATTATTGTTTATCTCCCTTTCTCCCCCTCTCTCTGAAAATAATTAGAAAAGACTCTTGGACAAATTGATGCACAAAAAATATTATTTTTTCAGTAAATCTCTCTGAGAATAACCAAGAATACAAAGGGAAAGAAAGCAATTGCTCAACCAGATTATGAGTTTAAATGAAGCTTTTTCAGAGCAGGAACAAAATGAATTAGCATAGGAGCTAACCAGATGGTGGGAAAAAGGCATTGCTTGACACAATGGTCTCTTAGGAGAAACAGGGAAATAGGTTTTCTAAAATATATGAACTAATCTCGCTGTTCTACTCAAGCTCCCTGACTGCAATAGAGTATCTGGAATTAAGCTAAATATGATGACTAAGAACAAATAAACATGATAATCCACCCATCCACACACTGACATATTTTTTTGCCTTAATATTTAAAATGTTAGAGGTTAAAATGTTATTTGAATACCATGTTATTTAGTTAAAGCTTTTTATGGCAATAAGGAAAAAACTCACAATTGGGTTATAGGCTAATTGTGAGATACTGGAATTTTGTATAGGTTAGTGCTTACCAATCACTGGGATCGTGTTAAAATCAAGTTAGTCTGGGGTGAAACCTGAAATTACACATTTTTATCATGTTTCCATGTTATGCTGAGTTGCGAAGGTCAGTATGCCTTCACAGGAGTAAGTTAGTTTGGTGGCTAATTGAGTGGGAAAAGTGTCTATGTTATGGACTTCTGATAAGTGCCTATTGTGTATTAGTGTTGTATACACAGTATGGGCTTTTTAAAAAGTTGATCATGTAGACTTCATGAAAATTAAAATCTTTTGCTCATCAAAAGACAGCATTAAGAAAATGGTTTTGATCCAGCAATTCCACTACTAGGGCTATACCCAAAGAATCCTGAAACACCAATTCATAAGAACCTATGTACACCTATGTTCATAGCGGCACTATTTGCAATAGCCAAGTGCTGGAAACAGCCTAAGTGCCCATCAGTGGATGATTGGATCAAAAAACTTTGGTACATTTACACAATGGAATTCAATATAGCAGAAAGAAAGAGGGAACTTGTACCCTTTGCAACAACATGGATGGAACTGGAGAGTATTATGCTTAGTGAAATAAGCCAGTCAGTGAAGGACAAATATCATATGATCTCACCCATTACGGGACAATAATGAGCAAAACTAACAACAAGCAAAACAGAACCAAATATATGAATACAAGGAATAGGCCTTCAGTGGTCAGGGGGAAAAGGGTTG
>PVIW01013061.1:0-29113 GCA_004026585.1 Noctilio leporinus | reverse complement strand
TATCTTTTTGCATGTTGCTGTCCAGTTCTCCCAACACCATTTGTTGAAGAGACTGTTTTTACTCCATTGGATGTTCCTTCCCCCTTTGTCAAATATGAGTTGACCATAGAGTCCTGGGTTAATTTCTGGGCTGTCTATTCTGTTCCATTGATCTATATGTCTATTCTTATGCCAGTACCATGCTGTTTTGATGACAGTATCCTTGTAGTATTGTTTGAAGTGTGGTATTGTGATTCCTCCTATTTTGTTCTTCTTTCCCAAGATTGTGGTGGCTATTCGTGGGTGTTTTTGGCTCCATATAAATTTTTGAAGTATTTTTTCTATTTCTGTGAAGTCTGTCATTGGTATTTTAATTGGGATTGCATTGAATATGTAGATGGCTTTGGGTAGTATGGACATTTTAATGATGTTAATTCTTCCCATCCACAAACATGGTATATGCTTCCATTTATTTGTGTCTTCCTTGATTTCTTTCTTCATTGTTCTGTAGTTTTCTGAGTACAGGTCTTTTACCTCCTTAGTTAAGTTGATTCCCAGGTACTTTATTTTCCTTGTTGCTATGGTAAATGGGATTTGTTTTTTCGCTTCTATTTCTGTTGTTTCATTATTGGTATACAAAAATGCTTTTGTTTTCTGGATATTGACTTTATACCTAGCTATTTTGCTAAATTTGCTTATTAGGTCAAGTAAGTTTTTGGTGGAGCCCATCGGGTTTTGTATGTACACTATCATATCATCTGCAAATAATGACAGTTTGACTTCCTCCTTTCCAATTTGGATACCTTTGATTCCTGTTTCTTCTCTGATGGCTATAGCTAGAACTTCCAAGACAATGTTGAATAGAAGTGGAGAAAGTGGACAGCCTTGTCTCGTTCCAGATCTTAGGGGGAAAGCTTTCAGTTTTTGTCCATTAAGTATGATGTTGGCTTCAGGTTTCTCATAGATGGCCTTTATGATGTTGAGGTATGCCCCCCCTATTCCCATTTTGCTGAGGGTTTTTATCATAAATGGTTGCTGTACTTTATCAAATGCAAAGCAAAGATTTTAACAGGAGCTGTGCTTCCTTCACTCTTGTCCCCACTCCAAGCACGAAAGCTCCACTCACACCCGTCTTATATGCTAGGCTGCTGTGTGAGATTTCATTTTGACAAAAGAGTGTACTTTTTTAAAATATATGAAAACTACTGAATTAGGTCATCTCAAACCCTGGTCCCTTCTGCATTTGTACAGGCAACAGTCTGCAAATGAAGAAATGAGTTGCTGATGCTTTGTGAACTGTAGAGAGGCATG
This sequence comes from Noctilio leporinus, assembly GCA_004026585.1. Taxonomy (NCBI): domain Eukaryota; kingdom Metazoa; phylum Chordata; class Mammalia; order Chiroptera; family Noctilionidae; genus Noctilio; species Noctilio leporinus. Next base: position 27,823 of record PVIW01013061.1, on the reverse strand, counting down.
AAAATTCTAGGAATTGTAATTAGGATTATCCTCCCTGGAGGGCCTGTTCAGCCTGCCTGCTTCCCAGTAGCTGAGTGAGTTTGTCTGCCCCCATGTCACAACTGGCTCATTCCCGGACAGATCAGGTGACTTACTGAGTCAGGGCCAGCCTTAGGGAATTCCTGGACCCCTCTCCAAGCGCCTCTCTCATTTTCCTTCCAGTCCAGATACCCCACCCCCACCACTAGTCTCACAAGAACTTTCCCCTGCTCTCCTCTGAGCCTTTATAAGGATTAACTCCTCACAGTTACTAGTTGCAGATGTTCAGAAACTGCTGCGTGTCGCACTAGGCATCTATCTAGGCCAAACCATGGGATGTGGGAAACTGAAAAAGAGCGCTTGAAGTGATCAGGGTTGACATGAGATCTCATATTTGGAAAGAGTCCAAGATGCAATCAACAGCCCTGGACTGAGAAGGCCCAAATCTCTCCTTGTTACCAGCTGGTGACGTTCCTCAGATCCCTTAACCTCTGAGCACTCCCCAGTTATCCCACCCACCATAGAAGATGAAGAAGACCTTTCCCACAGCTTGTTACAAGTAGTAAGTGAAAGAGGACAGCGAGACTTGTAGAGGGGGGACTGCCTCATGGTGGGATTCACAACCCACCCTCCTACCTGAGGATAGAACATGTCTGCCTGTGTCAGGCCCTGGTACACACTCAGCCCCCAGCACCTGACAGTTCTGTATCTCTGGCACATGTAGTCTGCTCAGTAAGTCCAAGGTACGGAAATGCAAAAATGAATGATTCTTTTTCCACCCAGCACACTTTAGAGAATGACTTCGGGAATCACACGAGGCAGTCGGTAGACGCATTTAGACAATGGGACACTTTCTAGGCAAATGCCCACAGCAGTGTCATATCTTTCAGAAGACGCAGTGAAGCCTGAGCGTGGTTCACTCTGGCAGGCTACTATACATTTATTTATTTCTTTTTCCAAATGCTGGGGCTTGCCGGCTTCTGACTGGTAATAAATCTTGCTCTTTTTAAGCAAAGAAAGGTCAAATCTCAACCAAATGTGAGCAGGAGTACGTGGAGCAAGAGTGGGAGCTGTGGACCTGAGCCAGTGGGATTTGATGATTATAAACCTCGCAGGCCACTGGACTCTTTTAAAGGGACAGCATTCAGTTCTGTATCCCACAGAAGGAGCAGCCTGGCAAGGTAAAGAGAAAGTGCCATGCCAGTCAAAGGTTACCTAAAGACAAAATTTCCATTCTTAGTTCACCCTCACAGTATGAATGCTATACATGCCAATGAGCAGTGGTAAGAAAGTTGTTAATTATTAGTAAAGTCTAAATAAACCTGGCATTTGGGAGCGACCTTCACGATAAATAAATGATGTTGAATGACAGATTAGTCTCAAGTTAACCAAGTATGATTATAAAGCTGGGAAGCCTCAGAATTACTAAGGCTTCCAAATGATGACAAATAAAGTCGTCAGTGTGACTGCTGCACCCTGGAATTTCCAAGGGGAAAAGATGTCTCTAGATTCTAGATATGTCCATCTTAGTTGCAAAACGGGTTTTACACAGGAACTTCAGATGTTGAAATAGGGTGCCAATAGGACCAAATCCCACAGTTAGATGGTAACTAATTCAGAAAAGTGAAGTTTGTGAAGATGAAATTTGAATTAAGGACACGTATCTTTAAGTAGCAAGCTAACTGGGAGAAAGACAAATGAAAGTATAACTGTATGTCCTATTATTTAAAGGAAACATAATTGTATTCCTTTTAAGTACACGTAGTAACTGCAAGCCTTATTTAATCATCTCTCCGAACAAATTGACTCAGGATAGGTCGGACTAATGTCATTGCATTGTCACAACCCTAGAAAAGTTTGTCCCCATTTTACAGATAAGGAAATTGAGGCTTAGGGAATTAGGTGGCTTATCCAGTACCACATCCTCATTTTACTCAAGGGAAATCTTTCTTGCTATTAAGAGATGTAGAAATGGAAAGAGTTGAGCACTTCCTAATTATTGATCTCACACAAATGCTAACTCAATAGAGTCTTTATTAGTTTTTACTGGATTTTTATTCCAGTCAGTTTCTTTTCAGAAGAAAGATCTCCTTCGAAAGCTTTGTTCAAGTTGAGGAGAAAGAGAGAAGGTGGTTAAGGTAGAGGTTGGGGAATGGTGTTTGTCACTGAAAAATTAAACTTCTAAAACAGGGCAACTCTCAATGCACAGACTCAGACCTTAATCACTTACTAGAAAAAATTAGGTTTGCATAGAACAATGCCTTCATTCCTTATTGTGAGATAGCTATACCTCCTGCCGAGGAACTTTCAAGTGCTATACACAGAATAGTGTTCATTCTTCTACAATTTCTGGATTGCTGGCCCAGGCCACATACAAGTACTGTAGATCCTTCTCTGAATATTGTGTCCAGATACGTAAAGGCAGTCCCCTCCCTGGCAGCCATAATTTTACCATATGACCCCGGCCTCCTGCGCCCACGACTGATTGAATAGCTGATGCAAGTTGGGCCAATCAGAGTCTTTAGAAATTTGGGATTAGAGTGTGGTTGAACATGCAAGACACAAGTTTGGAAGCTGTGGGGATAGTCATGTATCTTCATGTGAATGGAGAAACAGGAGAAAGAAGAAGGCAGAAACCTGGAAGAAAAACTTGAGTTCTGACACTCTTCAGGTTCCTTGTTCTAGTCCATCCTTTTCCAGGCAAACCTCATTTATTGCTCTTTGCTTCATTGAGCTTCACAGATAATTTGCATTCTTTTACAAATGGAAGGTAAGACCCTTCGCTGGCACAAAGATTACTACTCGCTGAAGGCTCACAGGATGGTTAGTATTTTTTTAGAAACAAAATATATTTTTAAAGACTTTATTTATTATTTTTAGAGAGAGGGGAAGGGAGGGAGGCAAAGAGGGGGAGAAACGTCAATGTGTGGTTGCCTTTCACCTGCCTCCAGCGAGAGACCTGGCTGGAGACCTGGTGTGCAACCAGGGTATGTGCCCTGACTGGGAATTGAACCATCGACCTTTGGGTTTGCAGGCTGGTGCCTTATCTACTATGCCACCAGCCAGGGCTAAAAACAAAATATTTTACATTAAGGTGCCTACATTGTTGTGGACATAATGCTATTGCACAGTGATAACTATAGTATAGCATAAGCCCAACTTTTACATGCACTGGGAAACCAAAAAATTTGCGTGACTCACTTTACTGTGATAATTGCTTTATTGCAATGGTCTGGAACCAAACCTGTATATCTCCGAGGTGTGCCTGCACTGTAAGAAACGTCAGGACCATTATGGGAATCTATTCACTACTTCAAGGCAGCTAACAAAGGCTCAATCTCCCAGGATCCTGGATCAACAGCCTTCACAGGTCATGAGATTTGCATGACAAATGTTACATGCAAATGTCCATGGATATGAACTGTATAGCGAGGCAGATGCCAGCCAGCATCCGAGTGGTGCATGCAGATGGCGATAATTCTGGAGTGCTGGAGGCCCTGAGGTGCTCAACCATCACATGGCCATCTCAGCCCGGCTGAATGTCTGAGGGAAGCAGCGCAGCTGGTTGCGTCAGCATTTATACAGGGAACACTTCCGGGGCAGCCAGGTGCCATGGGACACAGACACATAGCTCTCTTTGTGTCTGTCATGCTCACAGTTCCATCCATAGAACAATGCGGGGGAGGCAGGCACAAAAGGACCCCGGTATGCAGCTTCCCTTGTTCAGGCATCAGGTCTTGCTGAGCTCCCTACTGTCCTGGATTCCCCTGGGTGGCACAAACTGGGAAGGCTGATGACAAATTGGTGGCTCCCCCTGGGACCAAAGTTGGTCATGTCTGAAGGCCAGATCTCCCAGCAACTAATTCCAGTTCAGATGCTCTGGAAATGGCCAGGATCAAAATCACCCTGGAAGAGAAGCGCTCCATCGTCATGCAGCCCGCAGGTCCTGTCACTGTCCCCAGAACATCCAGGCAGGGTGGGCTGGGGGCTCCCTCTAGCCGAGGATGGCAGGGCATCTAGTCCCACACCTCCATTCTTGACACGTGACTCCACTTCTTGCCCTGATTTCTGTGATGCACCCTGGTGGCCTTTGATAAACGCTTTTTATTCTCCTTGGAGTAGCTTAACCTGGTCTCTGTTGCAATGTAGGAAGGCACCACTCTGTCTTACAGTAAATGGAGGCTCAAATGAATGATGGATGTGCCTACATTTCGGTCCTGAGTGCTGACTTCTGACTCTAAATCTCAGGTCTTCGGATCCCAAGTTCCAGGCTGTTAACACTGCCTTACCTTTCCCCCCTATTAGACAGTTATACCCGGAGAATGCAATTATATCTCCTTTACATCTCTAGGGATTTGTGCACAGCTGCATGACAATCCAAATGAGTGGCAGATTTTGAGTCTTATCTTCCAGGGACTTCTCCAGAAAGCCCCTTTCTGTCTAACTGTGCCTTATAGTCTATTTTAAAAGCAGTGCTGGCTTCAGCAGCACATATACTAAAGGCAAAACCTTTGAGCTGGCAACTGGTAACAGCTGTTTCTCTTCCAAATACCCAAAGGGTAAAACTTCTGGGCTCCAAAGTACAGGTGTGAGGCTCCAGCCAAGTTCTGACAGGGCTTAGCATCAACTCCTGCAGAAAAGGGACTAGGTTCTGAACTTAAATGTGAAGCCAGGCCAAAACCCATTTTAGCCCTGGATACCGTCCCTCAACCACAATAGACTGCTGCTTTAGAAGGCATTTTGTGTGAGCAAGAAATAGATTTGAACTGAACTTAATTAGGGGAGGATGTGGTTGGGGACAAGTAGAAGAGAGAAAAGAAGCTATAGCTTGAAAAAAGCATATGAGAAATGAAGAAGTGCAAGAAGCTTGAGACCACTATGACAGGAAGGGAAGTAAAAGTCTTCTAAACACCAGTCAAAAATTTAATGGACACCTGTTGTATGCACTCCATGAACTAAGCAACAAGAAAAAGCTATAGCTGAAATGAACCTGTTCTCTCTCTTCAAAAGATTATGGTCTAAATCAGGGTTGGCAGATCAGTTACCTACATTAGTTCCAGAAATATTTAGTAACCGTTTCTCTGCACCAGGCACTATTCTAAGCACTAAGAATGCAACAGAAAAGAAGAGAGAGAGAGAGTGCTATATTTTATTAGCATTGAGATGAGTGGAGGGTGCAAGGTAACTTTAATAGGGCAGACAGAAAAGTCCATATGAAATGGAAACATTTGAGCTAAACTTGCAAAAATATGACAGAAAAGCTTGCAAGAAGGAGGGCACAGCAAATGGGAAGGCTTGAGATGGGAATGTTCTTAGCAGAGTGTAAGAGAAAGTTAAAGGTAAGAAAATGAAAGGGTAGAGCTCTGTGTGGCCTTGCAGGCCATGGTAAGAAGCTTGAATTTTATGCTGGTTGCCATGAACTGACCTTGTTTTTCAGCTCCAATTAATTAGTTGTGACTGCTTAGGTCACCGTGATAAGAAAGATTATGAGGCTTTACAGCTCAATTGGTAAGTGTTCAGTGATGGGTTAATAGTAGATATCACATCTGTAGGATAGAGCAATGACAACATGAATAATTAATATTTGCCATGTCTGATCAGAATGAAATATGAAGTAAGAATAGCCCAGGTTATGCTGCAGTAACAACATCACCAAAATCTCAATGGCTTGACATAGTCACCCAAATGACTTCTTGCCATGCCATCTGCGGTGAGTCCAGACAATTCCTTTTTTTAAAGGTTTTATTTATTTATTTATTTATTTATTTATTTATTTATTTAAAAGGGCGGTGGGGGGGTGGGGAGAGCAAGATACTGATCAGCTGCCTTTTGTACGTGCCCAACTAGAACTGTAGCTGCAACCTACAGGTGTCCTGACCCAGAATTGAACCGGCAACCTCTAGCTTTGTGGGATGACACCCAACCAACCGAGGCACACCAGTCAGGGCCGGACAATTCTTCATGGCAGCTGTCTTCTGTGCAGTAGAGCAGTGAGTCTGGGTGTTTTGGTTTCATGGTGCCTCCATTTCAACGCAATTGCTGCTATGAGGGAACGAGGACAGTAGAAGCCTTCATACCGGTGATTAAATGCTTAGGCTCAGAAATAATGTATGCCATTTCCGCTCACAACCCACTGGCTAGAACTAGTCACGTGATCCCATCTAATTGCAAGGAGCCTGGAGAAGGGTAATTCTCCAATACCTAAATACGCCTAAAGGCTGAGAACCTAATGTAAGTAAACAAGTCCAGTGACAATCCACGACAGTGGGTAATTAGCTGGATGAGGAGTAGTAAATAATGAAGAGGTTTAAAGAGTAGTAAGGGAGATAGGAGTCGGTCAGAAGGCTCTAGAAAGAAGGAATATCTGAGTGAGATCTTGATGGATAGTGTTTTTAGCTGGTCACCCCCTAGCTCAATCTCCCTCATGTCAAGCCATTAAAGCCTTCTCTTTCTATAATCCGCTCCCATTCACCATCCTGAAATGGGCTCTCTGCGCTTACCTTGCTCTTTCTATTTTAAAGTTTGGATGTCATTTTGTATGATTTAAAGGGCATTGTTTATTTGTTGTAGCACTTGGGCAATCTACTCAATTCCTGGTACTTTTAATTCCTCATTTAAGGCTTTATGTAATTATTGTAAAAATTGAAATAGGTAATGTAACAATATACCCTAACAGAGTTTAGCTGAACAGAATTTGGAATATAATAGGACCCCAAATTAAAGTTATTATTATTATTTTTTTAAATAAAGACTTTACTGTTTTATTAACAAAAAATACAGAAAAAGGCAGCTGGCATAGTAGCTTGATCATAATGTCAGAGACACAAAATCTGTTCATCCTCTGGACCACTCTTAGCCTGCCAGCTTCCATCCTCATGCTCTTTGCCTCATGTCACCAAATAGTTACCAGAGTCCTGACTGGTGTGGCTCAGTGGTTTGAGCGCTGGCCTGCAAACCAAAGGGTCATTGGTTCGATTCCCAGTCAGGGCAAAAGCTGAAGAAAGAAGGTAAGCAAAAGGAAAAGGGTCTTTCACCATATGGTTTCTCCTTCAGTCAAAGAGAAATATGATCCTCAGAAGTTTATAATCTCCTGACAACCTCCTCACATCTCAACTTATAGTTTATATCCAGATGTCATTATTATTGTTGTTGATTCATTCTACCTCCAAATTCCATCCTCTCTTGGCTATATAGATTCTGCCTTAGCCCATCATTCACCTTTCAGATGGATTTTTCATTCTGTATTCTGTGGTCCAGTTTTAGCTATTAATAAATTAACTCCACAAAGCATAATGACTCAAACAGATAGATATTTATTTTGGGGTCATCTAACATTCACAAGGGTTATTGGGTAAATAGAACGATGCAGAGGGTTGGAGGATTCAGACTGAAGGAGGCTGTGAGAGTCTCAACGCATGACTTCCAAATGTGCTGGGGTCATTTCCACTCAGTTGGTGGTAGGAAAAAGAGCATAAAGAAGTACTTTTTGAGAGTTTTTTTTTTTATGAGCCAAGGTTGGTATGAGCAAGGCAGTGAGCATGCCTACACCTTCTGAGAGCTCCTGCTCACTTTCATTCTTCTCCCCTACCTGCACTCTGAGTAAGCCCAACTGCAGAAGAAGAAAGAGAATAGGGGCCAGCATGAGTTCAGTCCCAAAGTCAGCCATGCGAGATTGCACACAGTTTACAGGCAAGAAAATGATCCATGTAAATTCTAGATTATAGCCTCCTGCCTTTCTCGGCCAACTCCCTGGGCCCTTGTGAGATTACTTTTAATACTATTTATAAAATGCTTTGGGAGCATTTCCTCAAAAATACTAATGTCAAGGGTGGTTAATGTAAGAGTGTGCCTCAATAAAAGGCTTTCTTAGACAAAACAGAAAAGTCACAGGGATGTAAAGTACAGCACAGGGAATACAGTGAATAATATTGTAATAACTATGTATGGTACCAGGTGGGTACTTAAAATATCGGGGGAAATCACTTGGTACAGTGTATGATTGTCTAGCCATTATGCTGTACACCTGAAACTAAAACAGAATCATATTAAATGTAAACTGTAGTTGAAAAATAAAATTTTTCAAAAGGTACTGGAAGAATATGAGGTGGGATTATTGGTGATTTTTTTCCCCAAATAAGTGAATGAAAGGAGACATAAAAGGAAGATAAAAATCTTTTAAAATAATTTTTTATTATGAAAAATTTTAATAATAAATATAGACATACAGGAAGTGAGACAAGTATAATAAACTTTCATGTACACGTCACCAGCATCAACATTTAGCAACTCATGGTCCATTTTATCTGCCTGCCCCGCCTATTTCCTTCCTCATCCCTGGATTATTTTGAAATAAGTCTTAGGTGTCATATCTTTTTATCTGTGAATATTTCAATATTACCTCTAAAATATGAGGTCTCTTCGAAGTAATACAACCACAATAGTATTATTGCATTATGGGTGATGTTAAATTTTCTCACGAGAGGTTTATATGCATATAAAACTATATATTATTTTTGGATCAAACAACAACCTTATTTTAAAGATATAGTAAGACGCAGTGAACATAACTGGCATATTGAGGGGCATGCACACACACACACTTACGAAGTGGCTCTGACATCATCCCTGGGGAAACACCGTGGTCCTGACAGCCACCTCTACCACGTGCTGGGTGGCCCTGCAGCAGAAATGGGGGGGCGGGGAAGCCTACCCATCCTCACCCCAGTTCTATGAGACATGGGGCCCATGGGGATCTTGCCCAGTCTTAAAATGCTGTGAGTGATCCGGTCAGGTGGCTCTGAAAACTGCTTTGTGTGTTGGGGGACAGGGGATGATAAACCTGGGGAGCAAGAGGCAGGGCCACCATGGGTCGTCCTTCAGGGAAGGTCTTGTCGTCCCTCTTCTGTCAGCCAGGTGATGCCCCAGCATCCACCATCTAAATTTGTTAAGCTCTCTCAGTCACTTGAGCCTCTGGGTTAATGAATTCAGAAGAATATGTCTCACTGGCAGGTTCAGCAGGAGCATGAGAACTTCAAATACCCAGGAAAAGCCAGAGGGGAACCCAGAGAGCAAAGGGTGTCCCAAACACATATCTGTTCCAGTTGGGCCTAACCTGGTCTTTTCAGGAGCAAGCCGTGCCTCTTTTCCCGTCCAGGTGGAGCTATGCCAATGACAGTCAGCACCGCTGAAGTCAAGGTTTACCTTTGCCCAAGGATGCAAAACCTTCTTTCTTGTGGGCTAGCCTTCAAGGGTAGGAAAAGCCCCTCGCCCTGGCAGTGAGTAGGCCAAGTGTCTCCACAACCAGCAACGGCATTTCCGTTGCCTCCTCTCTCAGATGAACAGCCCTGCGTCCAGTGCCCGGCGCCAGCTCCCTTCCACCTACGGTTCCTCTTTCCCTCTCCGCATTCTTCCTCCCTTCTGTTCACATCTGTTTCCCTCCTGACTTGTTTCTCTCTCTCCTTCCTGGGCCCTCCTCACCTTCTTATGGCTCCCTTTCTCCCCACTTGCCTCCCTTCTTACCTCCCACCAGCCACACTTATGCCCTTTCTTTCCCAATTATTTAAAAACAACTGTACTGAAGTATAAGTTACGTGTCATAAAACACCCACTTGCAGAACTCAATGATTTTTCCATAATTTCGCCAAGTTGTGCAGCCGCCGCAATCTAGTTTCATTTATTTACTTATTTTCCCCTTGCTTGATGGGGTATTTATTTATTTATCTGATTGTGTTTTTTTATTACCTCTTCATCCTCCTACCCCGCTACTCCCCATTCCCGCAATCAAGCGTGCTGTTATGTCCATGAGTCCTTTTTCCTTTTTGCTCAATCCCTCCACCCCCTCCTCGATTTTTAAAACTTGACTCTCTCTTGCTCCGCTTGGGTCTGCCCTCCACCACCTCCTCCTCCTGGGTTTGTCCCTTTCTCTTTCCCCACCCACGGTGTCAACCCCTGGTGTCCCGGTGCTGGCTTCTCATGTATTTCTACTCGAATTGCTTGCAATCTGGAAATTCACCCTGTGAGCAGGAGGATGACTGTGGGTGCAGCCCTTTGCCATGCGTGTCCCTCTCCTCAGGAAGCAGTGACAGGCTTCTCTGGCCTCTTGTTGGAAAGATAGACTGACAGGGAGTTATCCATGCACGGAGAGGGTGCTGAGGGTACATGACATGTCTTGCTGTCTCAATGGGTATGGAGAGGGGACAACAAAGGGACCATTTATGTTATTGGGGGTGCGGGTGGGGGACCCTGGGAGAAAGGTTTCCTCAGAACGTAACTGAATTTTGTGTTACATGATCACCCCAAGATAAAATTAGCTGGTGCGCACACATGTGATCTTGTCTACAGCACCCCATGCTTTGATTGACAAGGTAGTGCTTCTGCAATGTTGAAAACACTATTGGATTTTAAAAGTTTTTTACCTGGATCCCACTTGTTATTAAAAACTGTTTTTACTTTTGCATATTTGTTTTCAGTGTTTGATACCATAGGGACACAGTTTTCCTTTCAACACGATTGCCATGATGGGTATGCACACCATTTCCTTTTTTGGCTTTGTTCCCTGGGTCTGTAGTGCTCATTTTTCAATGTAAACTCCAAAAAAAAGTTACCATTTTTCAATTATGTCTAACATTCCATTGATTGGATGCAGCAGAATGTATTAGAATATTTCCCTGCCGATGTACATTTCAGTTGACTCCTCTGGTCACGATTGTATAAAACATTGTAATGGAAGTGTTACACATGTAGCTTTTTGCATCTATTGAATTATTTCCTCAGAAAATGGATCAAGAATGGGAATGATTAGGAACAGTTTGATTGCAATATGCAATTAGTATTTAGAGTAAAAGCCCAGTGACCAAGTTAAAAAAACACGCTTGGCACTGGCTAGCTATGTGACCTGGGACAATCTATGTTTCAATTTTCCCAAATGTGAAAAGGGTGAGGGGGCTAATATGTAATATTTAATCCATGGGGTTGTAGTGAGAAGTACATAAAATAATTGAATAAAATGAAATATTTGGCATTCCTTATATTATCTTAGCTAGTACTGTTGCTATAACTGACAACCACTAACCGTTTTTCCGTTCCTTTAGTCTAAGCTGAGTCAACACCACGTGGCTGAAACCCAAATATTTCCTAGAGACAAATATAGGCCAGTCTGCAATCATCCTACAAGTCAAATTGTTTTAGAACTTCTCACTCCATTCAGAACGCTCACCCAACTCACCGGCTCTCTTTACACATCGCTTGTCCGTCCTGAGTCTGACGTTAGTCAAATCTCAGTTCTTACTCGATCCCTTTTGAGGTTCTTTAGAGGCCTTTGTGGGGACCCTGGCCCTCTTAACTTTGGAAGCCACGCTCTGGGTCGTGTGGTGCATATTTAAACCACCCCTCCCCCATCCTGAAATCCTTCAGGGAATATAATTACATAGGAACAGCCGGCCATAGGGATCCCCAGAAGGGCAGATGTAATGTGACATTTTGTATTCAGTTAAGTACCTAACTGATTTTGATTTTGTGGTTTGCGTTAAGGTTTGGATGGATGCTTTCCACCTTCCTTCCTGAGTTCAAAGCCAAATAAGAAACATATTCAGAAGTCAGAGAGGTGGAGATTAAGACAATAGCTTCATTACTATGAAGAGTTTAGAAAAAAAAAAGAATATGGCTTAAATATGCAGCCACAGGGAGCTTTCTAATGAATACTAGCCCCTGAGATGAACTTGCAGTACACCCTCCCCACCATGAAAAACCTTCAGGCCTCCCCTACTTGCTCCAGAGTGAATGATAGCCCAAACGGGACTCTTGTACAGGTGGGCATATCAAACAGAGGGAGAGGGAGGAGGCAAGGGGAAGAATGTTCCGTTTCCCCTCAAACTCGCTGTCCAAAAAAAAAAAAAGAGGTAGAGGACGATTAGAGAGGTGAGGAGTATTTTTAAGCCAGGGAATGACAGGTTTCATTCTGAACTAGCATTTGATCCTCTGCTGACCTGCTGGACAGATGGCATCAGGCTTGGTCTAGCCATTTGGACCTTGTGTTGTCTCCCAGCTATGGTGAGACCCACTCTGTCCTTCCTTCTCTCCTGACCTTTGCTATGACCCCAGCCAGCCCTTCTTCCCAAGACAGTGTTGGCCCAAAGCTGTCACCCCCCAAGAGAGGGGGGCTCTGACATTTACAGCTCTTAAACCATGTTCTCACATTGCTTTCTTGTCCATTTATAATCCCACCCATCATACAAAAATTACGCCAGCAGCAACATAAAAGTAAATCCAAAAGTACCAAGCAAGCAAACAAACAAACAAAAATTCCAATTGAAATTGGCCAAAGCAGCCCTGACTGGTGGCTCAGTGAACTGGCATTAGCCTACGAACCCAAAGGTTGCTGGTTTGATTCCCCAGCCAGGGCATATGACCAGGTTGCAAGCCAGGTCTCCAGCCAGGTTTGTGGCTGGAGGCAGGTGAAAGGCAACCATACATTGATGCTTCTCTCCCTTTCTTCCTCCCTCCCTGCCCTTCTCTCTGAAAATAATAAAGAAAATACTTTAAAAAAAAAGAGAGAGAGAAATTGGCCCAAGCATTAAGAAAATATATTACGGCACACCACAAGAAGGAAAACTCTGACTGTGGTATTATCAGTGACTCAGTGATATTGAGCCTAGGTTCTTTCTTTCTGCTGTCAACTGCTCTGGGCTTCCTAAGCCCATCCTAAGACTGGTCCTACCTGTGGTCCTAAAGTAAATGTTGCAATTCCAGGTATCCCACCCAGGAACCACTTTATTCAGAAGAGAGGGAGCCATGATGTCTCTGTTTTACCTTTGTGAAAATGAAGACATCATTCCTAAAACCCCACTCACACTGTATTGACCTGAATCAAGCTCTGAGCCAGAGCATATGAGCACCATTATTGTCTTAGCCCTATGCATGGGGTCGTGACTAGATAGGGTGGCGACCCTCACAAAACTGGGGCTCCAACAAAAGAAAAAGGGGAGAACAGGTGCTGGGTAGGCAGCCAGCCACCCACACCTGTTGTGCATCACTAAGTATTTTGTCAGTGGTTATGGTTTTAAAGAACCTCTCCTTCTGTTTATGTGTTTTCATCTCTGAACTTCAATTTCCTCATCTGCCTTCAAGGCTGCGGTGGTGATCAAGTGAGATAACATGAACTAGGAAGGGCTGTGCAAGCCTTGAACCTGACAAGCATGATTTCAAAACAGGAACCTTCCTCACACGCTAATCCCCCCCCCCCCCCCCCCCCCCCAGGTAACCCCAGGCACAAGGAGTTGTTTGCAGATTGGGGTAGTCCTCCTGAGAGTGCTAAGTGCAAACATCTCATTGTTGGGATAGGAGTTCCTCTTGGGGCTCCAAAAAAAAGGGGGGGGGGGGGGAATGTAAATAAAACATTCAAAGCAGATTCAAGCAACGAACATCTGAAAAGACGCTCAATGTCACGGATCTCTAAGGAAAGAGATGCAAATCAAAATCGCAGAGAGATATCTATCACCTGCATTAGGACAGCTGCTATCTCAAGGGTGTTTCAGAGATCTCGCAACCTTCGTGCACTGCTGGTGGGAGGTCAGTGATAGTCATTATGGAAAGCAATATGGTGGTCCCTCAAAAAATTCTACGTCGGATTGCCATATGATCTACTAATTCTGCTCCTGGGTATATAGACAAAAGGGTTGAAAGAGATTTGCACAGCCATGTTTATAGCAGGATTGTTCACAATAGCTAAAACAGAATGAACCCTGTGCCCAATGGTGGATGAATGGATACACACACACACAGACACACACACACACACACACACACACAATGGAACGTTATTCAGTCTTAAAAAGAAATGAGCCCTGGCTAGTGGCACAGTGGATAAGGCGCCGGCCTGCGAGCCCAAAGGTCACTGGTTCAATTCCCAGCCAGGGCAACACAACCAGGTTGCAAGCCAGGTCTCCAGCCAGCTCTGTAGCTGGAGGCAGGTGAAAGGCAACCGTACATGTACATTGATGTTTCTCTCCCTCTCTGCCTCTCTCCCTTCCCCTCTCTCTGAAAAATAATAAATAAAATCTTTAAAAAAAAAAAAAAAAGAAATGACAATTGGATGAACCTTGAGAACAATGTGCCGCATGAAATAAGCAAGTCACAAAAAGACAAATTATGTAAGGTATCTAGAGTAGTCAAATTCATAGAGACAAAAATAGAATGGTGGTTTCCAGGGGGTGAAGGGAGGGGAAAACAGGGAGTTATTGTTTAGTGGGTAAAGAGTTTAACAAAATGGAACAGGTTTAGAGATTGCTTGTACAATAATGTGAATGCATTTAATGCTTCTGAACTGTATACTTAGGAATGGTTAAGATGGTAAAGTATTTTTCATGCAGCTTTATAAATTAAAGTTGGACAATATGCAATGCTGGATAGTCCAGAATGAAATAGGTACTCAACTCCACTCTATCAATAGTTAGTGGAACATTAAATGGGCTTATTTTTTGTGGTTGGTGGTTTGGTAATACCCATCCAAAGTAAAGTCAGAGATTCAGTTGCCCGATATCAGGCAGGAGGTTGATTGGGCCAAAAAAGAACCATTATGTAATAGGAGCAGATGGGACCACAAGAGCCAGGGTAGAGGCAATATGCAGAGGCTACCCAGCCTCTGGCCAGCAGGTACCATCTGCAGTCAACATTAGGAGCGTAAGAAAGCCATCCCTTGACAGTTGCATGAACACAGCTTTCCAGAGCTGAGGGCTTCTGTTCACTGTGGTCACCAGTTAAAGGCCTCTTACCTATCACTTGGTAGAACTGCTCTGCACCTATGTGTGAAGATTCTGCTAAGCCCTCAGTTTATTACCCACGTTAGGCAGGGCTGGCTAACTAGCAAACAACCTCATAGTTTAGTGGCCTAACAGAGTAGAACTTTATCTCTTTCTTATACAAGGTTCAGTACAGATGAACTTGGTCAGGCAACATTCCTGGGCAGTCCTGCTCCAGCAGTGACTTAAGAATCCAGGTTTCTTCCATCTGGTGGCTTTGCCATGCCCTAAGCCCTTCTCAGATTCTTCCCTGGTACCTCTGCATTTAGCCATTGAGCCAGACAGCCAGTCAAAAGAGAGATCAGGGGAAATCGCATGGGCCATTCTAATGTCCAGACTTGGAAGTGGCTCACTCCCCAGAAAAGAGCTGGTCACGTGGCAGCACTTGGAGGCAAAAAGTCCAAGAAATGTAGTCTTCTTTTGTGCTTATGGAGAAAATAAGATAATTGAAGAATAAATATGGGGGAGGCAATGAACATCCTGGGAAGCTGAATGTTCCAGGGCTATTTGGTAGATGAACACAGAGCTTCTTAGATATTTAGGGCGCTATCCCTTCTGAATGACTTTGAAGTGTCCAAAAGACTTAAACTGGGGGAGAGCATTGCAAGCGAAGAGGAGCATGAATGAAAGCACCAAGATAGGCGACCGTGGAAAAATTTCACAACAGCCAAGTGTTTCTGCATTGTTAGAGATAAAGCTGGAAAGGTGGGTATACCCATTAAAATTCTTTGAGCTGCAAATAATAAATGTTTCCAAATGGCTTAGGCAGTGATTAAAATGTATCATACGCTGGAGGTCCAGGAGCAGTTTGGTCAAGATTCCATGTCTGTCTGCCTGTTCCTCACATGATTTTCCTCAGCTCTGCATCTACACTGCCCTCGTGGTGGCTACCGACATGATCACAGAACGGCTGCTGGATGCACCCAGAACATGGAAGGAAATAGCTTGGCTTTCCCAGCAGCCCTGTGCAGACTAAGTGGCTTAGAACTGCCCATTCCTGAACCAATCCATCACAGTGGAACTACCGTGAATGGTATAAAGCAATTGCGTAAGCAAAATGCAAGGTAGGGCCCTGGCTGGTGTGGCTCAGGGGACTGAGCGCCGGCCTGCCAATCAAAAGGTTGGAGGTTCAATTCCCAGTCAGGGCACATGCCTAGGTTGCAGGCCAGGTTCTATTTGGGAGTGTGTATGAGGGGCAACCACACGTTGATGTTTCTCTCCTTCTTGTTCTCCCTCCCGTCCCCTTTCTCTAAGAATAAAGTCTTAAAAGAAATTAAAAGAAAAAAAAAGCAAGGCAGGGAGCCAACCACAGTGGTTCCTGTAGTAGGCTTAGACCAGGTGGTGGAAAGTTCTGAACCTCAGCCTCAAGAATCTGTATGCAGAATCAAAGGCATGGGGAGCCAATGATTGGTTTTCAGCAGCAGGCTAGACAAAACGGAATTAGTATGTAGATGTTTTGATGAGCAATAACCAGGCAGAGGGGAATGGGTGGGAAATTACCATGCACCCTCTGCCACATGCCTTCTCCCAGAAAAGGAGCTGAGATTCTCATTCATGTCAGGTATGAGTGACCAATGAGGTACAACACCAGGGGGAAGCACAAGAAGAGTTTTCATGAGAGAAACATTCTAGACAGAACTTACAGGATGTCTGGACATGGGTAAAAAATTAAATGTGATTCTGAAATTGTAAATTAGGGTGACTTAGAAGTGTATACAGGGCCAAGAATAGAAATATAGTCATCTGAGGGTCAGTGAGGTGATTTTTGAATCCATAAGTCAGATGCATGATGAATAACAATGACAATAATGCTAAAGTGATGTTAATGCTGAAGTCATGAAAATTAGTAACGAATTGGCATACATGGAGCAGTTACTGTGTGTCAATATTTACTAAAATACTTATTGTTGCTCTGATACTTGTGCATGGCCTTCATCTACTCCTTACAACAATCCTATTATTATTTCCATTTTACAGAGGAAGACACTGAGGCAAAGAATCATAAAAGTAAACAGTTCAAGGTCATGTCACTGGTGAGTAGACAACATAGAATCAACCCCAGGCTGTCCAACTTGGAGCCCTCTTCTTTCAGTCCTTAAAACAATAACTAATATTTACTAAGGATCTACTATGTAGCAATACTTTATGTACATTCTCTTTAATCCTTACAAGTCAACCTATGAAATGGATAGTGTTATCCTTGTTCTATAGATGAGGCAAGAATAAGAGACTTGCCCCAAGCCGCACACTTCTAAGTGGCTGAAGTGGATTCATGTTCCAGGAGGCAGAGTGGCAACACACACACTCCTTCCACGATTCCTTGAGAAAGTTGAGCATCTCAGGGCCACAGGATCTGAATTCCTGGCCTCAGCGATGAAATTCTGAGCTTCTAGCTTATGGCCCAATACTGACACCTTTGAGGTACACGTGTGGTGAGGATGTACCTGGTGTGTAGATGCCTGAAACCAATAGAACTGTGAAGTCTCTGGGGATCTCTGCATAGAGGACAAAGCTGGAACCATGGTGGGAGGATCCTGCCCAACCAAGGCATGAAATTCAAGGGTGTGGGGTGCTTAGGATAACAAAGCCGGGTTGGACGGTCCTGAGACCAATGGCCGCCCTGAAGGTTGTTTGCTGGTGGGCCAAGGACACGCTGCCCTAACCCTTAAGCTTCAATGCCCTCATCTGTAAAATGGGGATAATAATAGCTGGACCTCACTCTGGACCGTTTTCTAGCTAGGATTGAATACAATGACAACAAGCCCCTGGCTGGTGGCACAGTGAATAAGGCGCTGACCTGCAAACCTAAAGGTCGCTGGTTTGATTCCCAGCCAGGGCACATGACCAGGTTGCAAGTCAGGTCCCCAGCCAGGTCTCCAGCCAGGTCTGTAGCTGGAGGCAGGTGAAAGGCAACCATACACTGATGTTTCTCTCCCTCTCTGCCTCTCCCCCTTCCCCTCTCTCTAAACATAATAAAAAATAAAGTAATGAAAAAAAAGAATATGATGACAAAAGGGAAACGTTTGGCCCATTGCCTAGTACATACATACGGAATAACATCGCATGATAGCGATGTGGCTACAATTGTTGCTGCTATTATTCTTTCTACAAGCGGTGGAAGGCAAACTAAGCCTCCGGGAGGCTTAACATTGCATAACGTTCCTGCCCCTTTGAAGCCTCCACACAGCAGCTTCTTGGCCTCCAAGTTTCACAGCAGGATCTCTCCAACCCTATCAACCGAGGGCAGCTGCTGTTCCAGAAGCAAAGGAGGAAGAAAAGACGGTTGGAGGTGGTGATAGGAGAAGGGAGGCGGAGAGGTCTGCCCACCCAAGGAGGCTGCGCTGGGAACCCTCCCAGATCACCCACAGGGCCCCTCAGCCTCAGCCCCGCCTGTGCTCTCTGCCCAGCCCCCTGGTTTGCATTTCAATGTAACCGGCAGCTGTTGGCAGGTGGTTCCAACCATTAACACTCAGGCTGCGAAGTGGCGGAGCTGTGAGGTCAGTGCTGGCAATGAGGCCGCTACTTCCCACTCCACGCTGGTGGAGAGCCCTGGGAACCAGAGCGCCGGGGCACTGGCCTCCCAGAGGGGCTTTCGGGCCTTCCAGAGGAAGACCCCCACCTGGCTAGCCTAGAGCCAGCACAGAAGCCACTTGTCCCCAGCATAGAAACATTTCCCAGAGGCTTCTGCAATCTTGTGAGGCTGCAAGTACTTAGTCACGGAACATTAGCGAGGACAAAGCCCTGAACCCAACAATCCCATCTTGTAGGTAAAGAAACTGAGGCCCAGAGGGACGCCAAAACTAATTTCAGGCAGCCCCGGGAGTCAGGGCGGGACTCGGGCAGGAACTCGGGCTGCAAATAGGAAGCCTGGGGCTTTTTCATGACTCAGAATCTCAGAGCCTGCTCCAGCCTCTGACTTAAAAAGGGCTGGGCCGCATGGTCCAGGTGGAACCAATAGCCGCCATCCAAGGACCTTTGAAAAAGAACTTGCCAGAAACAGATTATGGGCAAAAATTGTGGCCAAGAAACATACATTTTGACATGGGAACGAGGTCACCCTACTGCATGAACTGAAGAAGAAACGGGTGCCCTAAGCAGAATTTATCCTATGGCCCCATGGCATAAAAGGCACACACCTGCGCACACGCAGAGAAAAGACTGGAAGGAAAAATAAACCACACTTACCTCTAGGAGACAGGTTTTCATTTGTCTCTTCTTTGGTCTTAGCTATATTTGCTCCCCTTTGTGCTTGGAGAGGATTTATTTTTGTAGCCACTGAATGAAAAGGATGCAACATAGATAGACAAGGGCCAGGGTCCCGGTCGCCCTCCCTCAGTCAGGCTCTGCGGCAGTTCCCAGGACAGGCTGCATCCGCTGCACGAGGCGGGGTGTTCTCCTCTTGGGTGAACCCGAAAACAAGCTTGGACCTGAGCCTGGAAGCCACAGCTGCAGTTTCCCTCCAAGTCCGGGAGCAGCGGCCCCAGCTCAGGGCACTCCCGAGTCTCCAGAGCTCCCGGGAGAGGAAGGGCCGGACGCCTTGCCGCTGGCCCAGCTGTGGCAGTGCCTGGAGGTCTCAGGCAGAGGCCAGCCTGAGGTCTGACGTGTGGAGAGTGGGGAGGAGCCACATGCAGGCCAGGTGGCCCTTCCGGGAACTCTCCATGTCCCAGGCCACACCCTCCAGGAAACCTCAGTTGTACCTTTCGGACATGCCCATCTCGCTCAGACCTTGTTGCCACGTGCCCACTTTAATGCCAACGTCCTTGGGACCAAGCCACCTTTCTGGGTCATCCTCTAAGGGCTGCCTGCTGGGCGGGCTTTCTGCCTTCTTCTTGCTGAGTACAAATCTGAAACGGTGGGTCTTTCCACCGCTGTCATGGCGTTCAGAGAGGGTTTGTTTGGACAGAACCATTGCCCCATGCCACATCACATACTAAGTCAG
This sequence comes from Noctilio leporinus, assembly GCA_004026585.1. Taxonomy (NCBI): domain Eukaryota; kingdom Metazoa; phylum Chordata; class Mammalia; order Chiroptera; family Noctilionidae; genus Noctilio; species Noctilio leporinus. The sequence continues at coordinate 8,071 of PVIW01013061.1, read as the reverse complement.
GGCTATGCTGTCTGCCCAGCGCCCTGGCTGAGACCTGTCGCTTCCTGGGGCAACCTGTCCAAACGTGATGACTGGTGCTGCTTCCCGAAGGGTCTGAACAAGAAGTGCCATCACAGGAAGTTCTCTCTGCGCCCTGTGCCTTTCCCCACTCCCTTCTTTCCCTGGGGCATGCTCTCACCTCCTTTAGGACAGCTTCTCCTGTCCCATGAGGGAGGATCTTACATCTTCACAAGTGGTGACAAATGCGAAGGGAACTGACACCCAGGCCCGAGGGCATCATGGAGAAGCTGGGAAGAGCAGAGATACTGACTCCCACCTCTGCTCTCCACCAGCTGTCCTGTCTCCTGAGCTGGTTTTGGGTCTTCCGGTCCCTGCTACCACCCCCCACCCCCCAGCATAGCTTCCTCCCGAGGGTCAGAGGTGCTGGCCGGATGCACGAACTCAAACATGTGCTGTCTGGGGTTGGCAAACTATCACCCTGGGGTACCAGGCATGCTGCTTGGCTTTGTACGACTCTCAAGCCAAGAAGGGGTTTCACCGTTGTAAATGTGTGAGAAAGTAAAAGGAAGAATAATGTTTCACAAAACATGAAAATGATAAGGCATGCCCACTTCAATGTCCATATTGAAGTTGGATTGGAGCATGGCCATGCCCTTTTATTCACGTATTCCCTGTGGCTGTGTTTGCACCACAGCAAGAGAGTGGCCTCACGGTGACAGTCCAGGGGGTCCTTGAAGACTGAGATACTTACCACCTGGCCCTTTACAGAGAAAAGGCTGCTGAGCCCTGGTCTGGACGGTCTGCCATGTGGCACAGGGTAAGAGGAGTTCCTCTTCCTTCTCATCATCTTCTTTTGAGTCCTTTCCACTGGGTACCTTTTTGTCCTGTCTGTAGTGCCATTTTGGGAGGATGGTGACTAAGGGGAATCCATCCTCCTTGTAGATCATCCGGCTCAAAGTTGGAATATCAGTGACCAGGTGGATGCTTCATTCTGCCATCAGCAGGTGCTGTGACCTGGGGGACGGTCCCTTCACCTCTCTGAGCCCCAGTTTTCATCCCTTACAAAATGAGAGAATGGCAACAGCTAATGGTTACCTACCACTTGTCGAGTGCCAGATATTGTCCCAGTCACATCGGTTACTTCTTTAATCATGGCAGTTCTTTGAAGGAGGTACTGTCATCTCCCTAATTATGGGCAGACTGAGGCAGTGGGAGGGCAAATGAGTTGCTCAGGGCTTCTCAGTTGATCAGAAGTATATTCCAACAGCCTCGTCACCTGGGTGCTTAAACAACGACATTATAGGGCCATGCATGCTTCATACATGTACTAGAAGATTGAGCTGAGGTAAGGAATCGAAATGCTTTTAGTGACCTGTCAGGTTCTGTGGCTACATAGACTCGTTTTCTCTTGAAAAGAAGAGGGAGGGATAATGATTCCAAATCTCTCATTGATGGTAGCATTTCAGAGAGCATGGGGGCATAGGGGGAGACATTTGCGGGTGACAATAAGCTTTCCCTGGATTTCCCTGGATGGTCTCTGTTTCCTACGCCTCTCAGAGTAGGAGAGAAATGCCACCCCCAGTCCAAACACCAGCACTTAGGAAGACCTGCTCTCACTCCACCCTTGACTGATAAAGAGAAGTCACCTTTCTGCTTGGGTGGTAGGGAAGCTGGTGGCAGCTGTCCCTCCTTGGCTTTGGGTCTTGGCTCAGCCCTGTCTTGGCAGAAATGCTAAGGAACAACCAGGGCTCCTCAGCCAGGAGTACAGACCCAGCTGCTCTGTGTCCTCTGGTTGATGAAGACGCACCTTTTCCATGGAAGTCCTTCCCAGCTCCCGCCCATCCAGTCCTCAGCACATCTCTGCCTCTCACTCCCACGTTAGTATTTGGTTAGTATTTGGGCAAGGGCTGAATGTCAGTGGTTGGGACAGGCAGTGTCTTGCCTTTTTGTCTATCTGATCCCCAGGAGGAAGTCTCGCCCAGGCTACGTTCAGGCTCCGGTGTGGCTGGGAGGTAGGGAAGCTGGTATTAAAGATACAGACCTGCATGGCAAGGTCCCACCACTTCCTGCCTGTGGGACCTTGGGCAGGTTACTTAACCTTTCTGTGCCTCTGTTTTCAATGAGTAAAATGGAGAGAGTACAGAGGGTTATTGTGAGAATTCAGTGAGATGATACATGCAAAAAGCCTCCAATAGTTCCTGGCATCTATTAAGTGCTCCACGCTCATGGGCCATTATTATTTCTCTCCCTTTCACCCAGTACTGCAGCTCAAGTGTGACATGGGTTTTTCCCACATGCTCCGCAACATTCTGCACCATTGTGCATCCTTGAGTTACCCAGTCTGTGTTGAGGGCCTGCTATGTGCACTGTTTTAGGCCTGGAGACCATAAGAATCTCACGGTCCAGGGGAGGGAGAAGAGAGACATAAAAAGACACATATGCTGGAACCAGGGGTTGAGAAGGCAGGGGCAGGAAGGACCTACTAAAGGAGAGATGTACTTGTACTGGGTCCTTGGGCATACGCTGGCCTTGGCAGGAGCAGGAAAAGCATTGCAGCCACAGGTACAGTGGGGGAGGGGTACAGCCCAGCATGCCTGGTCCACACAGACCCCTTTATGAGCCTCCATGAAAACCCAGCTTGTGCCTGAGCTCATTGCCCAGGTGCTGGTCCATGCAGGCAGTGTGAAAGTTCCTGTTAGCATCTAACGTTGAGGCCATTGCAGGCTCCAGGACAGGGCAAGAGGAGTGTGGTTCTGTGAATGCTATAGCTGGGAGGGAGCAAAGAAAAAATTAAAGTTCTGGGGTCCCAGCCAGGGCTTCTCCTTCCCAAAGGTGGCTCAGAGCAACTCCACTGGACTCAAGCAGACATGCTGCTGATGGCCAAGGAGGCCCATCAGGAATGGAGACAAAGAATAAGTGGTAATCAGGCCAACCTTCCCAAGTCTCATACATGGGAAGGAACCAGCAGGCCCAAGCGGGAGGAGAGAGTGAACCAATCCAGAGAGATGCAGCCTAAGACAGGAATTAATCAGACCTGGTAGATATAATAAGTCTGGCTGCCCCAGTGCCTGAGACCCCAATGCATGTCCCTTCTCCATTCTTCCCAAAGAAGGCTTTCAGCTCTATCCTGCTCAACACGGGCAGCTCTCAGGAGGAAAGACCACTAAGACCACTAAAGTCTAAGAAGCAGCAGCCCTGGACCCTTGTCTAGTCTTTGTCCCTAACCAGCAGTGTGGCCTTGCACAAGCTTCAACCCTTCTGGGCTCCTGTGTCCTTATCCACATAATGAGATCACATGCTTGCTCTCCCGTGTAATTGACGCCTAGGAATTAATACGATATGGCGAGGGGGGTGGTGCTTTAACTGGGAATGGTGGCTCTATCTGATTTTCTGATTTCTACACTAAACGTAGGGAATCTGTCAGGTTCCCTGTTGCATTCCAGCATAGAGCCCACCTAAAATGCGTGGAGGTGGTCCTGCCTGAAATGACTGGAGTGGAGGAGTAGCGATTTCAGGCTTCAGTGCGTCCATCTTACCTGCTCCAGTCTTGTGCTCGGAGTGAGACACAAGCTGTGAAAGGAACTGATGGGCAACAAGGAGAGGGGCTCTCACCTCCTCCATCTACCCTGACCCCAGGGACCCCTGTTGCAAGCTCCTTCCCTGTAGCCACTTGGCCTCCTTTCCAATCAACTGAAGTCCAGTTGAGTATGAGCTGGTGACGTTTGGAGTCAAGAGCTACATTTCTCATCATCCTGCATCGAGAGTAGCCATGAGACTCCAGTGTGGCCAAAACGATAAGGAGGCATTGGAATGAGATTCCGGAAACACTCCATTAGATTCATTCTGGCCTTTTGCCATCGACTTTCTCCTTTTTCTACTGCCTGGAATATAGAATTGATACTTGGCTGTTTAGAAGCCATTTTGCAACCATGAGGACAAGCCCCACATGCTAAGAATGACTGAGACAAGGTCTTTGAGCTGCCATATAACCCTGGACTGCCTACTTCTGGAAATTTAAATTTTCCTAATTGTGAAAGCCACTGTTTTCCCCCACCCTGGGGAGAGGTTAAGGTGGAGATGGTATTGGCTATTTGTAGACGAGCACAATTATAACCAATACACCCTTTCCTCCCAGGAGTAGGTCAGTGGCACCTTGGATGCCTTCTAAGATCCCATAAAGTACTTGCCACACTGCATTGTAGGAGCCAGTTTCTTGTGCACAGGCCTCCCAAGCCTGCTATTTCAGGAAAAGCAAGATTTGCACATTCTGTGTTGATTGAAAGTACGTCCCCCAAGCGTGACAGTTTCTGGCAAGCATGACGTATCCTGTAGGCTTTTCTTTAATCAATGATACAAGAACCTTTTGAGTTCTGATTTCAGATGAAGCTCACCTACCTGAGATCTAGGAGCCATCATCCCTGGCCAATTTCGAAACCTTTGTTGACACATCTTTGAATGAGTTAGCTTTTAAAATTGGTTTGCCTGTAAATAGTCAAAGCCACAGTGCATGAGCTTTGTAAATAACTCCGCCAGCCTCTTGAAGAAGGGCTGCCTTTCCCTAAACTACCCATAGCCACTGCTGCCTGGAACTTGACCCAGAAGGCAACTCTCACAAGCCCTCTGGTAGACTGGTGCCAATGATTATCACCGCTGAGAAACAGCATCTCCCACAACATATAGAAGGCTTGAATGAAAAGACATAAATGTGTATATGGAAACAGTCGCAGACATATTTGTCTTCAACATCTCAGTTATATTTAGACTGCTAAAATTACTTTCTCCACGACTTCCGAAGACTCTCCCAATCTCCTCCTCCTCCTCTTTCCTTTATTGTGACTTTCTCCTCAAAACCTGCTGTTTTTACTATGTTCCAAAAATATCCACGCCTTTTCTGTATGCAAGTTAACCAAATTGGATATCCAACTATATAACGACTTCCTTCGCCTCCCTTTTGAAAAGCATGGTAAGTCCACGTATTATTCATGAGAATGCAAAGTCTATGCATTTCCAACTAACTTGGAGCTTATATAGTCAAGTTGTTTGTTGATGGTCCCTTGGGGAGAACCACATGTAACGTATCAGGGCTGCCTACTAAAGCCTTCACAGTTTCTTCTTTCTGGGTTCACACCTTTCCTCAAACTTTTGCTGGGGCCAAATGACCTGAGACCCTTACTGTCTTTCCTCATCCACCAGCTGAATGGGGAAGACTCCAAGGACCTGGCAGAGCCTAGAGCCACCAGATGGAAGGAGTTTGGTCCTCCTGACCTGCTACATGAAGCAGACTTGCAAATCTGAACTAAACTCTTCTCTTATAGGAACAAGGAAGAAATTTTATGGCACCAAACCGGTGCTTTGAATGTTTATCTGGTAAAGCATCTGTGTTATTTACAGATTACTCCTTATTTATCCATAACACTTTGTTTTTAGTGTCTCTCTTCTAAAATGCGTTCACAGTTTGCTTTGCTTTGCACAGGTAGCAAACACAAGGCCTGGGGACCGAATCCAGCCCTCTACCTTGTTTTGCTCAGCACCTTGTTCCTACCCGGCTCACTTGACTGTCAAAGGAGTAGTTGCATTTATCCAGTCCTAAAATTACATTTGGCCCTTTGAAGGCAACCTCAAGACTGCTGTGGCCCCCGGGGAAAATGAGTTTGATACCCTTACATTAGAGCTACTTACATCCATGATTATAACGCAATGTGAGTGTTTAGTTCAATGGTTCTCAACCTTGGCTGCCCAACAGAAAGTAATTGGGATGCTTTAAAAACTCCCACTGCTTGGGTCGCAGCCACAGGGCTCCTGACTTAATTGGTTGATCCTTAGGCCCAACGTTTGTTATTTAGAAGGAAGAGCCCAGGCAATTGGAAAGGGCAGTCAGAGCTAGCAGTCACTGCTCTAGAAGGAGCTCTCGAACTTGAGCGTGCATCAGAGCACTCGATGGGCTTGTTAACACGCAAGTTTCTGGGATGCCCCCCTGGAGTTCCCGCTGCAGAAGGTTTAGGATATCATATCACCTGAGCATTTTCATCTCTAATCATTTCCCAGACGAGGCTGATGATAGCAGGTCAGGAACCATATCCCGAGAACTACCGATTCACACCTTTAAACCCCGCCTCGGGAATAATGACAATCACTGGTGTCATACTGAGAAAATGCTAGTCACCCAATAACTGAGTGTATAATTGAGTTGAAAATGAAGACGCACAGGCCCCAATAGTTGATAGAACATTCAGGCTGTGTTTCACAGTGGCAGCGAGTGCGCTGAGCGGTGAGAATGGCTCCACCAAGCTCCTTCCCCAGAAACTGCACTCCACCTCTCCGCATCAAGCCTCTGGAGTTTGAACTCCATCTGTGAGCCTCTGGGCTTTACCGCCATTCATTCTGTGCACCCATTAGTAAAATGTGTCCTAAGGTATCAGAAAACCTAAGAGCGCTCGTAATGGGTTAACACTGAGTGAAAACTGGACATATTTAAGTGTATTTGGCGTACCAGAAAGGCAGCCGTGGGCAATAGGCAAAAAAGAGGATGTGAACAGATGTGACCCCGACCATAAGTTGCCAAACCTTGGGACAGGACAAGCTGCGGATGGAGGGAGGGGCAGGGAAGGGATGTCAGACAAAGCACCCTGAGGACCTGAACAATAAACAAGGGCCAATCGTAGGTCTGGGAGACCGTCAGCTGGGACAGTTTGCAAGTGAAAAAGCATTGGGGTAAGGGATACAGCACCTTCCAGGGGCAGGTGAAGGCTGGCGCATCTGGAACATATCAGAAAGAGTAAAAAGTATGGCATGATGTCACTGACGTAGGATGTCTCTGAATCTGGAGTTTTTCTAAGTATGACAGGAAGCCTCTGGAGCATGGTGATCTGAGAGGTCTGTCCCTTGTCAGCAAGAGGAAAGAAAATAGCATTTGTTTATTTACAGAGCACCTGGCCAGCGCTTAGCACATGGAAGTCATTCATAGCTTCTTGTGTATCCTTGAGGGAGGCACCGTGCCTATAAAGGGCCATCAACTCCGGGAACAGAGGGGGCTGTAGAAGCCAGCCAGCATGTCTGTCCTATTTTAAAGACATATCAGCTGAAACCCAGAGAGGTTAAATGCTTTGCCCAAGGTCACCCAGCAAGCCAGCAGCAGGGCTGGGGCAGAAACCCTAAGAAGAGCGAATATGTCAGCAGAGATTGACCTGATAACGAAGCATTTATTGTGGGGAGGGCAGGATAATTCTGGATCCAGTAAGGTGAGGTCACTTGGCTGCCTCCGTGAGCCCAGCCCCATATGGTCTCAATGCCAAAGTTCTGGGAAGAGACGGGCTGGGAGCAAATCCCGAGCAGCGAAGATCTGCAGGCACAGTGGAGCTGAGTCGGGGCCTGCCTGGTACGCATGGACGACGTCTTGGATGTGAGTGTGCTCCCAGGGGTGGCTGACTGAGGAATTGTAGACATTGGACGCCCCTTGAAGGAGCCAGAGGAGGACAAGACGGCAATGGCAGGCAAAAAAATGGAAACGACAAAGGCCTTTCTATGAGCCCATTTGAAATACCCCAAGAACTCCCAGAAATACGTGAGTGCTCACTTTGAGAAGAGCTGAAGGAGGTAAAAGCAGGTGAGACTAGTGAACCATGACTTACTTCTATCAACTGCCCCCCATTTTTGCCATCCTGTCTGGTACACCCTCAGGAAACACAAGTCACTTTTTTTTTTTTTTAATTTTATTGTTGTTGTATTACATCCATCCCCTTTTTGCTCCCCTCTGTCCCCCTCCCCACCCACCCATTCCCCCCAAAGTCAATTCCACCTGTTGTCCATGTCCATGGTTCCTTTATACTAGGTTCTTGTCTAAGCTGCTCCCCTTCTTTGCCTCTACCTCCCCCTTCCCCCCAACCCCGTTCCCCCTGACCACTGAAGGCCTATTCCTTGTATTCATATACTTGGTTCTGTTTTGCTTGTTGTTAGTTTTGCTCATTATTGTCCCGTAATGGGTGAGATCATATGATATTTGTCCTTCACTGACTGGCTTATTTCACTAAGCATAATACTCTCCAGTTCCATCCATGTTGTTGCAAAGGGTACA
>PVIW01013060.1:18547-29225 GCA_004026585.1 Noctilio leporinus | reverse complement strand
TCTTTGATTTCCTTTGCCCTTGGTGAAGTATCAGTAAACATATTTTTGCGTAGGATATCCAAAAGTTTACTGCCTATATTTTTCTCCAGGACCTTTATGGTGGCACTGCTTATGTTTAAATCCTTTATCCATCTTGAGTTTATTTTGGTGTATGGTGTAAGTTGGTGGTCTAGTTTTATCTTTTTGCATGTTGCTGTCCGGTTCTCCCAACACCATTTGTTGAAGAGACAGTTTTTATTCCATTTGATAATCCTTCACCCTTTGTCAAATATTAGTTGACCATAGAGTCCTGGGTTAATTTCTGGGCTCTCTATTCTGTTCCATTGATCTATATGTCTATTCTTATGCCAGTACCATGCTGTTTTGATGACAGTAGCCTTGTAGTATTGTTTGAAGTCCGGTATTATGATTCCTCCTACCTTGTTCTTCTTTCTCAAGATTGTGGTGGCTATTTGTGGGCATTTTTGGCTCCATATAAATTTTTGAAGTGTTTTTTTCTATTTCTGTGAAGTCTGTCATTGGTATTTTAATTGGGATTGCATTGAATAGATTGCTTTGGGTAGTATGAACATTTTAATGATGTTAATTCTTCCCATCCACGAACATGGTATATGCTTCCATTTATTTGTATCTTCCTTGATTTCTTTCTTCATTGTTCTGTAGTTTTCTGAGTACAGGTCTTTTACCTCCTTAGTTAAGTTGATTCCTAGGTACTTTATTTTTCTTGTTGCTATGGTAAATGGGATTTGTTTTTTCACATCTATTTCTCTTGTTTCATTATTGGTATACAAACATGCTTTTGATTTCTGGATATTGACTTTATACCCAGCTATTTTGCTAAATTTGCTTATTAGGTTGAGTAAATTTTTGGTGGAGCCCATCGGGTTTTGTATGTACACTATCATATCATCTGCAAATAATGCCAGTTTGACTTCCTCCTTTCCAATTTGGATACCTTTGGTTCCTTTTTCTTCTCTGATGGCTATAGCTAGAACTTCCAAGACAACGTTGAATAGAAGTGGAGAAAGTGGACAGCCTTGTCTCATTCCTGATCTTAGGGGGAAAGCTTTCAGTTTTTGTCCATTAAGTATGATGTTGGCTTCAGGTTTCTCATAGATGGCCTTTATGATGTTGAGGTATGCTCCTTCTATTCCCATTTTGCTGAGGGTTTTTATCATAAATGATTGCTGCACTTTATCAAATGCTTTTCAGCATCTATTGATATGATCATACGGTTTTTATCTTTCAATTTATTGATGTGGTGTATTACATTGATTGATTTACAAATGTTGTACCATCCTTGCATCCCTGGGATGAAGCCCACTTGATCATGGTGTATGATCTTTGTAATATACTGCTGAATCCGATTGGCCATTATTTTGTTGAGAATTTTAGCATCTATGTTCATTAGAGATATTGGCCTGTAGCTTTCTTTCTTAGTTGGATCTTGCACTGTTTTGGGATTAGAATAACATTGGCCTCATAGAAAGAGTTTGGGAGTCTTCTGTCTTCCTGAAATTTTTGGTATAGTTTGAGGAGGATAGGAGTTAGTTCTTCTTTACATGTTTGGTAAAATTCACCTGTGTAGCCATCTGGTCCAGGGCTTTTGTGCTTTGGGAGATTTTGGATGACTTCTTGAATTTCACTAGTTGTTATTGACCTATTCAGGCTTTCTGCTTCTTCTGGGTTCAGTTTTGATAGATTATACCTTTTCAGAAATGTGTCCATTTCATCCAGGTTGTCCTATTTTTTGTCATAGAGTTGTTTGTAGTGATTTCTTACAATCTTTTTTATTTCTGAGGTATCAGTTGTGATTTCCCCTCTTTCAGTTCTGATTCTGTTTATTTGGGTCCTTTCTCTCTTTTTCTTGATGAGTCTGGATAAGGGCTTGTCAATTTTGTTTTTTTTTTCAAAGAACCAGCTCCTGGTCCTGTCCATTCTTCTAATTGTAGTTTGAATCTCTGAGTTATTTAGTTCTGCTCTGATCTTGATGATTTCCTTCCTTCTACTTGCTCTGGGCTTTGTTTGTTGTTGCTCCTCTAGTTCTTGCAGCTTTGTGGTTAGGTCATTTTTATAAACTTCTTGTAACCTTTTTTGGAAGGCCTGTATTGGTATAAATTTCCCCCTGAGAACTGCCTTTGCTGTATCCCATAGGTTTTGGGCTGTTGTGTGTTCATTGTCATTTGTTTCCAGGAACTTTATGATTTCATCTTTGATCTCATGGTTGACCCCTTCATTGCTTAAAAGCATGTTATTCAGTCTCCATGAGTTAGAGAATTTTTGGGTTTTTCCCTTGAATTTGGTTTCTATTTTCAAGCCATTGTGATCTGAGAAGATACTTTGTATGATTTCCATTTTCCTGTATTTGTGGAGGCTTGTCTTGTGACATACCATGTGGTCTATCTTGGAGAATGATCCATGTGCATTTGAAAAGAATGTGTATTTTTCTTCTTTGTGGTAAAAGACTCTGTATACATCAGTTAGGTCCATTTCCTCTAGACTGTTGTTCAATGCCACAACATCTTGGGGGATTTTTTGTTTGGAAGATCTGTCCATTATTGATAGTGGGGTATTAAAATCCCCTACTATTAGTGTGTTGCTGTCTATGTCTTTCTTAAAGTCTTCCAAGATTTTCCTTATATATTTCGGAGCTCCTATGTTGGGTGCGTATATGTTTATCAGAGTTATTTCTTCTTCTTCTTCTTCTTTTTTTTTTTAATATTTATTTTTCATTTTTAGAGAGAGAGGAAAGGAGAGAGGCAGAGAGGGAGAGAAACATCAATGCGTGGTTGCCCTGCACCTGCCTCCAGCTGGGGCCATGACTGGAGACCCGGCCTGCAACCTGGCCATGTGCCCTGGCTGGGAACTGAACCACCGACCTTTGGGCTCGCAGGCCGGCACCCCATCCACTGTGCTGCCAACCAGGGCAGTGTTATTTCTTCTTGATGGATTGTTCCCTTAAGTATTATGGAATGTCCATCTTTGTTCCTTTTTATGGCCTTCATTGTAAAATCTATTTTATCTGAAATCAGTATTGCTACTCCAGCTTTTTTTCAACGTCCATTTGCTTGATATATAGTTTTCCATCCCTTCACTCTCAATCTGTGTCGATCTTTTGTTCTGAGGTGGGTCTCTTGAAGACAGAATAGATGTGGGTCATGTTGTCTTATCCATTCGGCTACCCTATGTCTTTTGATTGGTGCATTTAATCCATTTACATTTAAGGTTATTATTGATGGATACTTATTCATTGCCATTTTCTCCCTTTGTGTCTGTATTCCTCTTTGGCTTTCTGTTTCTTCATTTTATTTGTTTACTTATTTTTAGAGCAGACCCTTTAGCATTTCTTGCAATGCTGGTTTGGTAGAGATGTATTCTTTTAGTCTTTTTTTGTCTGGGAAACTCCTTATTTCTCCTTCGATCTTGAATGAGAGCTTTGCTGGGTAGAGTATTCTTGGTTGCAGGCCTTTGTTTACCATCACTTGAGATACTTTTTGCCATTCCCTTCTGGCTTGAATTGTTTCTGTTGAATAATCATTTGATAGCCTTATTGGAGCCCCTTTGTATGTTATTTGTCTTTTCTCTCTTGATGCTTTTAGGATTCTCTCTTTGTCTTTGAAATTCGTCATTTTAATAATAATGTGCCTTGGTGTTGGTCTGTTTGGGTTGATCCTCATTGGGACCCGCTGTGCTTCCTGAACTGGATTAATGTTTTCACTCATCATGTTAGGGAAATTTTCTATCATGACTCTTTTGAACAGGTTTTCCATTCCTTGTTTCTCTTCTCCTTCTGGTATCCCTATGATACGGATGTTGTTACGTTTCATGTTGTCCTGCAGCTCTCTTAACTCCTCTTCAGTCTTATTCAGCCTTTTTTAATTCTCTTGTACTGTCTTGGAGTATTTGTCTACATTATCCTCCAACTCGCTGATCCAGTCCTCTGCTTCCTCTAGCCTACTGTTGATTCCTTCTACTGTATTCAATTCAGAAATTGTATTCTTCATTTCCTGCTGGCACTTATTGTTAGTTTCCATGTCCTTTTTCATGCTGTTGTAGTTCTCAGTAAGTTCCTTGTAACTTCCCTGGAGTTCTTTGTAATTTCCCTGGAGTTCTTTGTAGTTCTCCTGGAGTTGTTTACAGTTTTCTTTGATATGGCTGAACTCACTGAGCTTCTCTATCATCATTCTTTTGAATTCCTTATCTGATATTCCAGGTGCCTCTGTTTTATTTTGTATTCTTTCTGGGGATTCTTCCTTTCCTTTTGGTGATGGACTGATTCTTTTTTCCCCCATTTTGGGTGTCTGTTCTTGCTTGCTCTTTATTTATTTATTTATTTTTGTTCTTTCCTTGGGTTAAGCTGCTTTGCTTCCTTGCCTTAGTTGAGCCCCCTTATGTGATAGGAGATTTGTGGAGTTCAATGTTGCCGTCTCTCAGATTTTCTCCACTTGCTGTTCTTGGTGTGTCCTTTATTTGGGCTGTCTGGTTGTATTCTGGGCCTGTGGGCTTTTAGTAGAAACAAAAACAAAAACAAACAAACAAGCAAACAAAACAAAAGAAAACAAAAAAAAAAAACAAAAACAAAAACAAGAAAACAAACCAAACCAAATCAAAGAAAATAAAATGCAAAAGTAAAAAAGAAATAAAAATGATAATAATAATAAGAAGAAAGGGTTTAGATGGCTGTTCACCTTTAATAATCCCTGACTGGTCCAGATGGAGCCTGGACCTGAGGGCTTTTAGCAGAGGAAAAAAAAAAAAAGAAGGAATAAAAGGGAGAAAGTCACAAGAGAAAGAGAAATCAATATTAATAAAGAAATTTTTAGGTGTCTGTTCACCCTTTATGGTCTCTGTTTGGTCCAGGTGGAGCCAGGACCAGTGGGTTTATCAGGGAGAAAAGAAAGAAGAAAGAAAGAAAGAAAAAGAGGGAGGGAGAAAGTCACAAGACAAAGAGAAATCAATATTAATAAAGAAAGGTTTTAGCTGTGTGTTTCCCCTTTATGATTTCTGATTGGTCCAGGTGGAGCCAGAACCTTTGGGCTTTACCAGGAAGAAAAGGAAAAGAAAAATTAAAAAAATAAAATAAAATAAAATATTTAAAAAAAAAGAGGAAGGACAAAAAGAATAAAGAAAGGGTTTAGAAAGGCTGGGGAAGGGAGGAATACTTGGATTGAGGACTGGGAATGCGTTATAGCCACAGAGTGAGTAGACTTTAATTCGAGAGTAGGGGGAGGGTCTTGGGTATTTAGGTGGATTGAGGTATGGGGGGGATTAAGAATATGTGAGCAGTAACTTTTGCAAAGGATATGTTGGGGATTAATAGTTCATATTGCTCTCGGTATAATTCAGGTGCTTGAGATTGGCAGCAATCCCTTTCCTGAGGCTGCCTCTTTTTCTTGGTCAGGACTTTACAGTCTATAGTCTATATTCTAGCCGGTCTTGGCGTGTGGCAGGGCCTCTGATTGTCACAGTCAGGGCTGATTCTGAGTGTCTGCCCCCAGATAGGCTGGGCCTTCAGCAGCCTGGCTGGGTTTTAGGGCTGAGGGTATTCTGGAGCCTGCAGGGTGCCCCCTCTCACTCCTGGCGGAGGTTCCTGCCCAGGATGAGCACCCAGCACTTCTGCAGGGCAGCCCGCAACTTCTCAGGTCCCTGTGACGACTGGCCCTGCCCCCGCAGTTCCGGGAGGAGGCCACCCCTGTCTGTCAACACTGTCCGGGGGTCCGCCTACACTGTCCCGCCCTTCCAGGGCGAGCACCTCGCCTCCAAGCCAATCAGCTCTCTGAGGAGTCCTTTATGCGGCCTCTGTGATGAGCCCCTCCCAGGCGTGGGCGGTGTGGCCTTTGTCTCCAGCATTGGTGGGTCAGTTTCCCCCGCTACTAGTTCCTGGCTCGCCAGATCCCTGTTTGGAGTTTCCGCGGAGCCTGGGGGCCTGTGTGGTTGCGCAGGGCTGGGCCTCCCCCTCGCAGGGGCTTCTAGCTGCTGTTTCCCCAGTGGCCCAGCAGCTCCATTTTCGGCCCTCTCGCCGCCCCGGCTGGTGCACTTCCCGCTCCCCCACTCCGGCTTCCCGCAGGACTCTTCTCCTCCGCCTCTAGCCCCACTAGCGCAGCCTCCTCTCCCTGTTGCCGGAGTGAGTCTCTCACACAGTCCCTCCCCTTCAAGAGTTCAATTCCGCGTTCCCTACGGCGTTTGTCCTCGCGGCCTGCACTTCACTGTTGAGACTTCCAGTCGCCAGGGAGCCTCGAGCTGCCTCAGTCAAACACGCCCCTCTGGGCAGAGGCACCACTGCCCAGAGCCGACCTGGGCCCGCCGGCCGGTCAGTTGGGAACGCCTCATCTACTGTCCTGCTGGCCTCCTCTGCCTCTGGGCTGTGCTCCCCTGTGTCCAGATGCTGCCCGTTCCAATCCCTAGGGTCCTGAAGACGTCTCACGCTCCCTATCCTGTCCTCTAGCTGCTTTGGTACTCGAGAACACCATCAGCACTGCTGTCTACTCTGTCGCCATCTTCTCAAGAATAATTTGTCCATTCACATACCAATTTACTCATTTGAGAAGCACTTATCAACATGTATGCTAGGAACTAAGAAAAAAGATAAAAGACACAGTTCTTGCTGCCAAGAAGTTGCTTGGCATACGAATGGAATTTCCCATTACCCCATGTTGTTCTTGGCTATGCAAAAATTAGATTTTTAAATTTTTACTCAAGGTTATTCCATTAAGCAAAAGAGTTTCACTACTACTGTTCACTGAAATTTCCACTCAGGTATTAGGTATGAGTACAGGCCTCATGTAAGGATCTGAGTAAAACCTGGACGATAAAACTATGTGAAAACAGCAAAGTGATATCTTATTGCTTTTAAATCTTAAATTTATTGTTTTTTTTTTTTTTTTTTTAATTACAAGAGAGGAAGGAAGGGGAGAATAAGAGAAGAAGAAAGGGATTAATTTGTTGCTGCACATGTTTATGCATTCACTGGGGATTGAACCCACAACCTTAGCAAATCAGGACAAGGCTCTAACCAAATGGGCTATCCAGTCATGGCCTTGCTTTTAAATCTTAATGATGAAATAGAGAGTTAATGCCCTGCTTAGAAAGGAAGAAACTGGCTCTGTTACTTCTGGATATTTTCTGGGATGCTTATGTCAAAATGGGTTGAACAAATAAGAAATGCTGAAGCTCAGATGGCACTGTTATTTACAAGTGAAATAAAATCTAATCATATTAAACATTCGGTTCCTCAGTCACACTAATCACATTCTAAGTGCTCCATAGTCACACATCACTAGAAGCTCTCATATCGGACGGCACAGATACAGAACTTTCCCTTCACCACGGAGAGTTCTATTGGACAACACTGGAAATGGAATGGGTCTGCTAAAAATTGTGTAAGCTGAGACTGCACACAGTGCTAACAGATTTATATCACAATAGAAGGAATTACAGCATATGTGCCACATAATGACATTTCAGTCAACAAAGGATAGCATGTGAGATGGTGGTCCCATAAGATTGTAATGGAACTAAGAATTTCCTATTGCCTAGTGATGTCATAGTTCTCATGGCATTGTAGTGCAACACACACAAATACCATTGTGTTACAATTGCCTACAGTATTCAGTACAGTAAACATGCTCTACAGGCCTGTGGCCTAGAAGCTGCAGGGGACCAAAATGTATCACCACGAAATATGTCTATTTGGCATAAGGGTTATTTTGGGTTAGTTGGATTAATGTTAAGAAACAGCAGACATGGAAGAAGCTCTGAAAATTAAGACGTTACCCTTTGTAAAAGACAAATATTTATAAGGAAGATCCCCTGCATAAGGGTGTCTCTCTCACTGTACCAGGAAGTGGTGACCTTATCTCTAGAAGCTCTTATCAATGCAGAAGACAAGGATTTAGACCTGCATAACAAACTTAACCCTGCTTACTGTGCTCTCTCTGATAGCCCCTCATAACTGACTATCCACAACCCCAACACCTTCTGTTTTTTGCATTTTTTTCTCAGCTGAAGAAGATATTTAAAAAGTGGCTTCTACCATTTTAGCAAGTTACTTAGTTTTCCTAGGTCTCTCTTGTGTGCACAGGAGGTATACATTCCATTAAACTTTCGTTGGTTTTTCTGCTGTTAATCTGTCATTTATTACAAGGATGTTTCTAATAAGAACCCATAAGGGTAGAAGGAAGCTTATTTCTCTTTAACAGAGCATAAGGATTATTTTGGGCTAGTTAACTTTACCACATAGGCTATACTGCGTAGTTTAGGTGTGTAATAGGCTGCACCACCCAAGTGTGTGTAAGTGCACTCTATGACGTTCACACACTGATGAAATCAGCTAATGATGAACTTCTCTGAACGCACCCTGGTTGTTCAGCAGCACATGAGTGTATAATTAAATACAATGAGAGCTCTTTTTCACAAGTTCAGTTGGACCTGTCTAGCACATAATTTAGCTAAATAATAATGATGAGTGTTTGGATGACTGGCTGTTTTGAATTCTGTCTGTGGGACGTGCAACATGCATGTGCCCATGTCCAGCACCAGGTGGGCCTGGGATCACTGATTGGGTTTACTATGTGCCATCCAGCTGCTGACCGACAGAAAAGGCTCTGCAAAGCAAAACACCAGGAAAGGGAAGCACATTCATCCTGCACATTTAACAAGTACCTGCTGCCTGCTACTGGATTCCACAATAGGGGAGAGATCCCTTTTAATGAGAGGGCACTCTCATTCCTGTGGTTGCACACTTAAAGGCTTGCCCCTGATCTGGTCACGTGGGAAGGACAGAATGGAGTCATTTCTCCATGGAGTTTGTTCAGTGCAACAGTGCAACTTACCCTTGCTCACACTGACATAGTATGCTATTCTATACTCCATTTACTTATCAGTTGCTCAAATCGAAGTCCATTTGATATATTCTACTTTTGATCTTAGGACATAAGAGGTACACGAGTGCAGCATTTCTTGATTCATGTGGATAAATGAGGCCAATAACAATGTCAAACCTATAACTGGGGCCAAAGAGATTGGTAAGCACTGTTTTATATCTTCTGTCTACCCCCTGGTGGAGGGATTCATTACTCGTTGGAGCCAAAGAAGGAAAGAGAAAGAGAAAAGAGCATGAGTTATTTCCTGAACATCTATTCAATCCCTCAGTAATCTAGGGTTTGTTGCTTATACAAGATTGCTGGCTCCACAGGAGAAGGACTGCAACCCATTATTTCCCTTTGAACGTGTTCTTTCCTGGGAATGGCGGGAGTAGGGCCCCAGCAGGATGGCTGCCCTGCCAAAATGCTTAACGCTGACCCGAAGGGGCCATCACTCTGGGTGCAAAAAAAGACTTATGAGCTTTGCTGCTTTGGCAGCTCTGGAATTCTTTCCTGGGCCATGAATAATACCCAGCGATTCAGAGGAAGTACTGTCAATGCTTCAAAGTGAACCTAGCTAATTGTGTAATGTTATTCTGAGGCACTGGAAGAAGCCAAAAAAGAAGGGAGGTTGGGCAGAAATTCCTTTCTTTGCAATGATCAGCTTACATCCTGTACCATCAGATTTGATTATCCTTATCTTTTTCTTGCATAACTACAAATGTTATGACTGGACATAAGTAAGCAGACTTCCAAAAAAATCCAGCAACAATATTTGATGCTATGACTGCCTGTGGTGGTAAATTCCTTAGACTGGCCACATACTGTGTGGAAAGCTACTTCCTTTGATTTATTCTTTGACCAGTTCTGAACTCCATCAGGTGCCACTTGTTCTCACACTAGTAAACAGGCAATAGGCAAAGTCTGTTCCTTTTGCATGATCTCTTTTCCTTTAGGTAGTTTAGTTCAAATATCCGATAACTTCTTTTTCTCATATTGCATAGTAAGTTTTAAAATGAATTCCTTTTCAAAGCTAGTTTTAAAAAAGTTAATACATAATACAAGGACCTGTTTAGCATTATTTAGGCATCATAATAAATAGAAAAAGTAAGTATCTCTCCTACTGCACACCATGGTCTCCCCACCCCCACCTCCAAGCCAGCCATTATTAGCAGCTGGTGTGCTCTCCAGAGATACCGAAGTTCACGTGTGTGCGCATTTCCTCCTTTCCATATGCATTTTCACATGACAATATATCTTGGTGGTCAGAGTTGACAGCAATTTATATTTTCACAACCAACTGTATGTTCCCTATCAAATACCAATTTTAGTCAAAAAAACCACACAAAGTACAGGGACCTCCAAGTAGACATTGGATTCTGACACTGGACCTTCCACACAGTCTCTTGTAAAACCAGTCTCCTCTCATAAGCCCTAATACCTAACAGAGCAAAACAAACAAGACGAAAAAAAAAAAACCAACAAAATGGGTTACATGAGCAAACCAACTAGAGCCATGAGGAGGTTTCTTGGTACCAAGTTTGTGAACTACTTAGTTTGCATCAATAATTGTTTGTGTATATGCTTTTTGGGGCTTGGAGGTGGTGAGAGGAATCCATAGTTATCAGGTTCTCAAAATGGTGTGTGATTTCTGCCTAAATAGTTAAGAATCAGTGACCTGGATAATAGAGAGAAGAGGAGAGAGAAGGGGGTGGGGAGAGAAGGAGAGAGAGAGAAGAAGAGAGAGAGAGAGAGAGAGAGAGAGAGAGAGAGAGAGAGAGAGAGAGAGAGAGAGAGAGAGAGAGAGAGAGAGAGAG